>WHPZ01590722.1:4819-49185 GCA_016617965.1 Macrosiphum rosae
CCATTTAAATATCCCACTGGGTTGGGGCCTGTGTGTGCAGTGCTGATAACCCCACTGTGACCCACTCTCGGGACAGGCCTGAGTTATGATAACAATGTATCAATAAAATGCTGCTTGAAAATCTTGAAAGGATGTGATAAATCGTTAACGCCGTTAAGGTGACCTCAAGGGATAAGGTAGGGGGAGGCTTCGCCTCCACGAGTCTGCGTTTGGAAGAACTCGCTTCCTCAAAAAAATAAAAAATAAAAAATTCGAATTCGATTGTGTTGGGACTGTGGGAATTTACGTAATATATACTTGTGTTTGAGAACTTAACAACCCGCGGTGCAGCCTCTGTGTCAATCTCAACACGTCGATGTATACCGAGCGTTTATATAGTAATAATAAAAATATCATCTACATCGTACTATAATCGTCTCTGGACGACCGACGGTCCCGACGGCTGCTTGTGGGTGTATGTGGGTGGGAGCAGGGGGGGGGCAGTGTTGGGTGCTTGCGGTATAGGCGGCGGGAGGGAGTTTCGGGGGGGTGGCGATGGGTGTCCGTGTGTGCGTGCTGCGTGTGTTCGCGGAAAACTCAGACGCCCGCGGTGGGCGTCATCGCCGACGGGGGGCGGTCGCAATCGTCTTTTGGCGCGCGCTGGCGTTTTCGGCGATTCGCCGACCGGCCGAGCCAGCACGTCGGCGACACGGTCACCACCGCCACCGCACATGACCGTCTCGTCGGCGACAGTCGGCGGCGGAAACGGCATCCGGCAACACCTGCATCATCACTCTCCGGCCCAGAAGCAGTCGTCTCGCCGCAGTGGTCCTCACGATTCCGCCGCACCCGAAACACGATCGTATATCATAATTATAAAATTGCCCGTGCAGGTAGAGTAATATTTTCTGCTCGTACTATTTCAGTAAACTCCACTGAAAATCGTGTGCTCCGCATGGCAATGACATATCGGCCATATACGATATTGTTATTCTTAAACGCGCTGCTCGGGTGATACGTCAAGACAGAGGTAATGATAATAATATACGCAGTTTGTTTTAAATATTATAATTTTACACGCGCGTGAACGCGATACGACGATGCAATATCATTATTGTCCCGGCAATATGACGACGGGAGGGGAAACATTTTACTTTTCGGTGCTGTCGAAAAGGCTACCGGGTGGAAAACCTTTAGTTTTTGAAAATATAGGTAGACAAATTTAAAATCTTGAAATTCATAATCGTCAAATTATGGTCCCTCGGATCCATTTCGGTCTCGCATTGGCGGTGACGGAAAAGTTGCGTCATCATCATCATCATCATCGGCATATTGTCGTTATTATTATTACTATAATATATACGCACATATACACACAATATTATATAAAGGTATATGTTCGTCTGCCTGCACGCCGTGAAAGTTATTTTGTGGCACGCATATTAAATATTTGCGTGTCGGTACATAACTCCGCGATCGTATACCAGCAGCTATGTCGCGCTCGCCGCACACAAACTGTATTATTAAAATAATATTGTCATATTAATAATATATTATGATATGCTTTGATATTTTCGTTTATAACAGTGGCGTGTTATGTGTTCTAATAAAACGTGGTTATATACATGGTAGTCAACGGTAAAAGCAATCGTATGTTGGTATTAGATGAATCTAACAGAAATAAGTATAGGTACGTCTATATTATGTAGGTGGTATAGTAAAATAATAGTAAGTGAACATATATCCGAGCATAGGTAGACATGAATAGTTTGCGAAAAACAACGCTTCCAGCTATAATTTACCGTTGACGTGAAAGAACTCGAGATAACACTGATCAATTTTCACATATTTACGGATTGCCTACCCAATTGAACAATAACTGATGTTCAAAATTCCACACCCTCGTCTCACATTTGACATTTAAACGGTTACTTTTTCCACACATATGCGTTCACCGTGGAGCTTTAGCCGATAGCCAATGGATTTACAATTAATTAATTTCGAATTTTTACTCCTGAAAATTGTCTAAATTCGATTAAATTTAAATGATGGGAATTCTTCGTTGTAATTATTCACAATAAACTCCTTCCACGACGTTATCAAACGCCAAGAAGTCGTCATAAAAATTAAAATAGACCTTTAGATTTTATTTCTTATAGTGATATTTTTTTAAAAGAACAAACGAAAAATACGATTACGTTAAAATGTTATATTTTTTATATAATATAACATTAAAAAATAATGATAACCGGTGGATATAGAATTAAGACGTATTGAATTACTCAACCGATTGTCACTTACCAATTTTTTTAAGTTATTGGTTTTGATTTTTTTTTCGGTAAATGCTTTTAGATTATAAAAATTCTCTATCGGTTTGACAGATTTTATAAAAGATTTTCATTATTTGTGTATCACAAGATAATAATAGTTTTTAGAGTCCAATTATCATACTAAATATATTTTGAATAATATAATAAATTTACGCGGTATCATATTTCATAATATTATAGTAAATTATGATTATCAGCCATTGTTAAATATCATATTATGATTGATTTTCTTCGAAATTGTTATAATGAAATATATCATTTTTTATTAAAATTTTAAGAATACAATTCATTATTAAAAATGTTACAACAACAATAATTAATAATTACTAAAAAAAAAAATTCAAAAAAAAAAATATATCCACTGACATTATATTTTATTAAGTATCGTACAAATAAATGTATGAGTTTTTAATTTTAAATATACTTACCCATAAGACATTTATTTTCTTCCTAAGTCATTTTTGCTATAATATGTGAAGTTTATTTTCAAACGAGAAACAAAAAACATAAATACGCCACACCTTAATTTTATTAAGAGGATTTCAGCGCACTATTTGTTTTCTCTCTCTGGTCCACGCGCAACATAGACAAAACGCATTTACGCAGAATCATTTTTTGTATGCTTTTAAGTAATCTTAGAGTAAAATCACACAGTACAAAAAAGATAGAGAATAATATTTTTGAGGGAATGTCATATCGATTTTATATTTTATCGTTATTTGACTTCGAATTCGACTTTTAAAATAAACAAAAAAATGTTGTAAATTTAAATGATGTTTAAATTGTTTTGAGATAGTATTTAAACAATTAGATATGTCATTCCCTCAAAAATATTATTCTCTATCTTTTTTGGAATGGGTGATTTTTCTCTAATATTACTTAAAAACATAGAAAAAATGATTCTGCGTAAATTCGTTTTGTCTATGGTGCGTGTGGCCCAGAGAGAAAACAAATAGTGCACTGTATCCTCTCAAACCAAGTTTTTAATATAGTAAACGTAATATTTTTTTTCTCTATTGATTCATGTTTATCATACTATATTGTTTATAGTCTATTTATTTTAATTATGAAACCTACTGATGAGTTGTTAATTGTATTCCATATTATTCAATTTATCCGTCTTTCTCTGTTTAATTTTTGCACATTTCGTGGTAAAAACACTTTAGAATGGTTGAATTTTTTTTCAAGAAATTATTTATGATACTTTTTCATTAGAAATGTAGAGCATACATACTCTACGCTCCAATCTACTGTACAAAAATTAATTAATTTGGTAAACATAAAGTGCGTACGTTATACATGCTGGGACATGGGGTCATACTTAACCTTTTAAAAAAAACTAGAACAAAATCGAGTGAAACGCTGTCAGTCGTATCAAATCGCCATAAACAAAACTAAATATTAATATTTTTTAATTACAGAAGTACCCATGAAATAAAAAAAAACATAAGAGTTTTGTAAAATTATCTATAATTTAATGTTATTATAGGCCCATCACCATTAATAGTAGCCGGTGTCCTCATAATATTAAAACTGATTGTAATATTAGTTATTAACATTTACATTGATCGGATTGATGTGAACAAAAATTATGAAATGTGATTTTTTTTTATAATACATATAACTTATGTTTAATTTAGATAATGTCTTATTTGATAAAAACGAAGTTACAATACATTTAATTATCACATACAGTAAGAAAACATTGATTTACCATTTTAATTAATGGTTTAGAATTATCATTTATGGCACACATTTCTGGAAGCTTTTATTATTATATCGAAGGGAATATTAGAATATTGACATCATATGACTGTTTTAAACATAATATTATGTTGAGTAGTGTAAATCAAAGTATAAAAGTGTGATCAGTTATTAAAAAAAACTTTGTATAAACTGTGGATGGTTTGTTTAAATAAGATAAATTAACAATATAATAGAATAATAAAGTTGGTTTAACATTTTAGGTTCTCTACCGAAATTATTATGTAGGTACCGTTATTGCCTATATAATACGCCGTGTAACATTTAGTTTTTTATTTATTTCATAATTAATATTTATAATATATTAAATTGTTATGAATTTGAAATTAAAGAATAAAGATAAACGATTGCGTCAATTCTGATAGTAGGTAACTATGTGTATTACAGCGATTGTAAGATGTTTTATTATTAATATTAGTGGTTAATATTTCTTTGGACATTTATTTCATACTCGAGAAAAAAACGTCAATGGCCATTTTAAGTCTGAACTGCAACAAAACAAACATAACTATTTCATGATAAACGGATGTGCCGTATATTCAACATTTTAAATTATAAAGCATGGCCATATGAAATTTTTAGAGTATAATTTTATTGCAAGAGACCCGTTGTAAGCTTGTAGTATTCACTGAAACTAATATAAAATAATACATATATTACGATGCGTAAAGTTCATATACATTTTTGAAAATTATTGTGATTACTGATTAGACATTAGTAATTGGAAAATGTGTTGGTTTGGTTTGCGTTTAGAGCGTGTACAACTGTAGTGCACTGTGTAAATTTTGAATTTATATATTACAAAAATCGGCTGTCGGAAAAAAACGGAAACTTGTGCTTGAAATTACTTTTACGACGACGATCTTATTCTATCAGAGTGTTCTGTAGACGTTATTCTATATATTACAGAACATTCTGCATGAAAAACACACGTTACCATACATTGCCATTCATTATCAGTGCCTCAGTTCTATAATACTATTATATACCTACTCGAATATTTCTCAATACTATAATAATAGAAACCGTGGCGCTATCGGAGAAGGGAATGAAAACGACGTCCGAAATTACCGGCGCGAACCCGGTCTGGACCCAGGGTATATCAAATTTCTCCTCTTCCAACGACGACGACAACAAGTATATATATATATATATAAGCCGATTAAAGACGTTGTCGATGGCAAACAAGGTCTTCGTCTTCGGATCGTTTTCCGTCTTACCCCCAAAACGCGCTCGCGATAGTAGAACTGAAATACCCAGCTCTACCCTCCAAAGAGACAGTGTACCTTCTGCCCTTCCCACTCGGCGCCACCACCCCTTCCCCTATATCTCTTCACCGATACAACCGCTTCACCCCAGCCGATCTCCCTCCTGGAGCATTTAACACAACACACACACACACACACACACACACACACATACACACACACATATATATATAATATATATTTATGTATTATAAATCCCTCGATTCTCTAGTCGATGACTGAGCCCAGCGAGGAATCGAGAAGCGCATTTATTATTCATTCGTTTATCGTAGTCGTCTTGGTTCTTGTTGTTGTTTCCATCTAATCCCGTCTACTTAGCTGTGCAGCAGGGGGAGTGATGGCGGTGGGGAGTTGTAAGAATACGAGTATTCCGGCTGATGATGCGATGACGTGAAATATATATACATACATATATATATATATATTATATATATACATATAATCTGATGGTAGTGACTGTGTGGAAGTAGGATGCACGTTGGCGGTGGGGAATTCTTCTTTAAGTAGGTAGTTCACAACGGAGCGTACAACAATAGCACGCGGCTGGTATCGTATAATATTATATTCACGAAATATATGTAATTCATGGTTTTAAAATTAAGAACGCCATTTCTTAATAATTTTAACGACATTTACGAGATATTTGAAAATTTAAAAAAATTATAAAATATAACTTAGTGTACATAATACTATAATTTATTATGACTTATAACTATACAAAAAACATTATTATTTACATTTCATTTACATGGTTACGTAATCATTATAACGAAATATGATGGATATTAGATTTCGTTAGATTATGTTTAATCTAAAACAATCATAACTTTATCTTCCAGATCGCGTTGTTTATCATTTAGCCGCATAGATCACGGAACACGACATAGCCCTGTTGTTCCACACTTGTAATATAATATAAGTTATAATATAATATTTATACTGATAACAGTACACTTCGAAGACTGGTCCAGTGTTTCTGGTATAGAGGTGCTGATAATATCACTTATTTTTGGAATTTTGTATTATTATTTTTAGATTTTGAATGAAAAATAGATTTATTGATTTTACAATAATGTGTTGTTTTTTTGTGATTTCGAATGTACTTTTTATAATAGAAAAAATGTTTCAGTTTTTAACTTTAAAGTATTTTTTGGTTAAGAATTCAAATTTATTTAGTACTTTTAAAATAAAAAAGTCCCATTAAATAATAATTGGAAAAAAAACGTTTTGTTATTACTGGAATTAAAATAAAAAATTAAACATAATTCCACAGAAACTGTTTATGAGCGACTGAAGTTTGAATTTTGACGAAATTGGATACTCCGCGTAAAAAAACGATTTGTCATCAAGAGAATTTCTGATTTTTTTATAATTCAATAACAAACGACTGTATTTTATGCATGCAATTTCTACTAATTGTTTATGTTTTGATTTTTAATATTAGTATAATTATTTTTAACTTATTATTGAACTTTTTTGAGCTATTTATAGACATTTTACATTTTTTATGTAATTCTTTATTTTATTATTATAAATGGTTATTAAGACGTTTTGCTCAGTCAAATAGCTTGAAGTGTAATATAAGGTCCTTCTTAAAATAGTATTATTACTAATACAAAAACATGGTTTTTTTCATAAATATTTAAAGTTTAAATTTGGATGAGATTAGACATTTTAACAAAGAATAAGCATTATAATTATTTTGTTGTATTCTAAAAGTAGGTATTATTTACGGTTACTAACTTTCATGTAAATTATTATATTTAATATATTCAATGGAATTTTCAAAAGATTTAGAGGAATTTTAAGCTAGGTACCTATTGCTTATATAATAAATACAACGTTTCCGTAAAAAATAATATCAATGTGCCATCGCTGATAATACTAATAATAGGTATCTAGTATCCACCTAAAATGAATAACTAATAAAGTAATAAAAATATAAATAACCTAGGGCTTCACAGACCGTTCTCCACTTATAATATTTTTGTTCTTGTACAATGATAGGTAGGTATATTGTTGAATCAAATTTAACACATACATTAAGCAGTTCAACACTCATGGTTTCCACTACACCTTCTGAGCGGTACAGAATTTCTCAAATTTCTTTTTTATTGTGTTTAGTTGAATTATTGGAACTGCGTTGTGCAACGACCAGGGACTGAAACCTTTTGAATTTATAGGTATCGATTCTGATAATTTTTCTCCAAAAATAAAATAACTATTCTGGTTTGGTTCTGGTTTTTTGATGTAAAACAAAATAAAGGTATCGGTTCCAAATACCTTCGGTATTGATTCCAGATAATTTAGGCATTGACAAGTATAATAATTTTAAATACCTATCCGGAATGCGTAATAATGTGAGAAATATTAGAAAATTCATAAAATCATACATCATAGCTTATGCACAAAACAGTAGTATTATTAATGTATTAATGTATGATTGAGTACGTTGTGTACAAATTTCAAGAGGTATTTGTTATGATATTATATAAAATGTATTTTCTCGTGCCGTTTCCGTTTCAAATAAAAATAAAAATCCAACCAAACGCGGAGCTGAATTTATTAAATTCCCGTGTCGGGCATGAATTAACGTTCGTATATTATCCGCGCATACCTATGTAATAAGTATGTATATATTACAAACAATATTAGAGCGGCTGGGATAACTGCAGTATAATATAGGCAGCAGCAGCTGAATAATAATAATATTATAATAAATATTCGAGATTACACAGTTCGAATCGTTAACACCTTTGTATACAGCTCGATGTAACGGAATTTGTTAAAAAAACGGTAAATGTGCTTTTTTTTATCACACCCAATGGCGGGCGAGGTGACGACGAGAGATTTTTGAGGGTCGTTTGCGAATAGGGTTGCAAATTTGTAATTTTACTGTGCACGCTTCCATAATAACAGTATTTAACCCATGAAACGATGCATGATAGATGCAATAAAGTCCTCGATTTACCTGCAATAATAAGCGCATAAAGTAATAGAATACGACAGACGAGCCATATTGTATCTATTGTATAATATTATGCTCGAAGTGCAGATTCAACATTTGTTATTTTACTTTTTTAATTAAAAAAATTACTTTTCGAAATAGGTACGGTCTTGTATAGTTTAATTTTCAACTATTAGGAATATAATATTTTATGATTGAACAATAGTTAGTTTTAAATAGAGTAATGCATTTTGTAATATTATAGTTGGAGAGGAATACATTTTAAAACCGGTTTAATACCATATTTAATATTCGTATTATAATAATATTTTTGAAGTCATGCAAGTGATTTTTCACAATTTATAGTTATTATAGTTATAGGAAGTATGGGAGAGTCAAAACAACAGTGCATTTTATAATATCCTATTTTGGCGTATAATACGTAATATTAATTATACCTACCTATACTACACATCCGGTTTTTCTAAAACGAAATTTTATTTCATTAATTAAAAGTCGTATCGGCATCGTACTGTAATGTTAAATTTCACATTTATTGTTGTGCAGTATACTAGTGAAAAAAAAAAATGTAATTAAAAAAAAAATGCAGTTATAAAACGGGGTCTTTTTAATCGATTGCGCCGGTGTTGTATACATTAGTTTTCGACCATCGGTCTCGTCGTGCACCAACCCTGTCTCGTTGACGTGTGCAACTGTGTGCGGAAAATATCAAAGTAGCCGTGCAGTTAAAATAAAAAAAAAACTCGTCGACGACAGGCCGACACTTCCTCCTCGGGAAATAATATATTCAATTGGTCGGAGCATGCCTACAATGCTGTACAATACGTGACAATCATATCGTGTCCGTAATAATCATATATAATATTGTTGTACTACATATAATATATACGACTATCCTACTTCATAATATAACACTATGCTGCGACTCGTCCGTAAATGCATTTCGCGTACTGACGTACAAAAATGTAGACACCGCTGCATTACACACACAAACACACATACCAAGGCGTCTAACTATAATATTATTATATGTAACAGTAGCAGTAATAATAATAATAATAATAACAACAAAAAGGACGCTTTATATATATATGTCTTGGGCAGGGGACCTGTGGCGAGAGGAGCAGGAAACGAGACGACGAAGATTACCCGTTTCGAATCGTTTTCCGTTTGAGATTTCGACTATATATGTGAGTTGAAGAATAAAAAGTACAGCACGTTGAGCATTTTCGATCTGTATAATATTGTGTAATATCATACTATACTAGTTGACGATATAAGTATAACTTATATTTGGATGAGTTGTGTTATAAATTATAATAAAAGTACTCAGTATTTGCAAGTATCACTAATTTGTGGTTACTGGTTAGTATACAAAACTGATTCAAAACTATTGGTTCAGTCAATCGATACTAAAATATTCTAATATTATGGTTGTCACAGTATGGGAATTATGAAACTTAATAGAATATAATTTTGGATTACGAAAATTAAAAGTAATAGAATGTAGTTATTATAATAAAGTTATTAGGAAAAAAGTAACCGTTCATCATGGCACATTTTTTTGTTGCCAGCATTTAAAGTTAAAAATTTTACGAAATTCATCAAAATCTCGAAAATTTGCAAATTATTTTGTATAGCTACAAATTTATAGGTACTGTCATTAAAAAAAAACTATAGAAATAAATAGTAGTTAATATAAATAGTTTTTTTATTGCTATTTTAAGTTCAAATTCGGTCGAAACTCGAAATTAGATATTTAAACAAATAATAATGATCTTAGTTATTTTGTAGTAATTTTAAAAATATTAATATTAATATTGAGTCTCTGCTCAGAATCGTTTTTCGTATACAACTATATTTTATCATTGAATTCCAATTTAACACCATTAATAATTTTATTACAGTGACCCAATTGTCACTGTACAATATTAGAGTGGTGTTTTTTACTTAAATTATTGTAGCGTCTGGCACCTCATGATTATGTTTAGTATGTGTCGTTACTTTGTCATATTATAGGTACTACCTACTTCAACACGACCTTTGCATTCGGTACTTTTTAGATTCTAAACATTTAAAATATAATATTTTCATGTTCTCTTCTTTTATGAATAAAAATCCTTCAAATATATATTTTTATTTTTTCACTTAATACGCAGTTACTCAATACTTTATAGCCATATAGCTGGTAATTAATTATTTTTGTTGATAATTATAAAAAAAAAAATGGAAATATTAATTGTAAATATACATTACGGCCTACAAACCAGTAAGTAAATTATTCACTAAAGCATGGTGTGCAGACTGCACTATCATAATTTCATTAAAATACAAACATTGGCTTATAATATTATATACTATACATATACCTATGGAAAGTTGTCAATCTATATGCACAATGCACTACGACGGTATTTCGTTCATATAACATAGTATTATGATCAGCTATTGAAGGTTAATAAATTTACGATAAATTGTTCTTTGCGATTAATTGTCATTTGGTAAATTGTTTGTGGTTGATTGTCATGAGGTGAATTATTTACTAATAAACCCACATAAATATTATACCGATATCCCCAAAATAAACTTTAACTGCAAACAGTCTAGATTTGAGTTTCAATAATATTTTCATATTAAATAATTAATAGTTACATGGCCTAAAATATATTTAAAAGCACTTAATACTAATAAAAATAATGTATTATATTGTTTAATATGATAATGATGTTACTGATAAGTGCAGTGGTGGCTCGTAGGTTTTTGATGAAGTAGCGCACATCCAAAAAAAAAAAAATAGAACCACTATTATATACTATTATATATTATAAATTGTATTAAATAATTGTTTACAAATTGTAGTTATTCACCGATTAGCTTTTAATTTGTTTATATTTTTAAACGGAAATACGATTGTTGTTTTGAATTTCCGATAATGATCGACTAACATTATCAGCACCTAATAATCGGATTATAATAAACGAATATGCGAGAGTAAACATAACTTATAACGCCTCTGCCGATTCGCAACGACGTCGAGAATAATTCGCAGAAAACAATATCAATTCCATTATAATGCGGGCTGCGTTTTTCGACTTGTTTTAATTTTTACACTGTACAAATGTGCGCATTGATTGTGTGCACTACTGCACCGCTATAATACACACCGGCGATATCGTTCCGTCGCGGACAACCGCTATTTGGACACCGAAATAACCCAATCCAAACATTATATTATTTTCATAATATTCTAAATTTATGTTTTTTTATTTTTAAAAATAATCTTAATAACACTATAAGTACTTAGTTGCATTATTATGATTTATGTTTTCAATTTTTCTTGAGTTTGGGTAGGCAGTGCACGTGCACTTGTATACGTATACACGAGCCGCCACTGGGTGATTGGTGTCAATATTGTTTATACCTATAAGGTTTGGTAACTGAGTTTAAATTAATTAATTTGACATTAGAGTTTTATTTTTGAATTTTATTTAATTTAATATGATAGTTAATTATACAATTAAATGTAACTACTATTCCGGAGTACGTAGAAAGGGTACCAATTTAAAATGTAAAATATTACAAAAAATATCAACGAGTTTTTTAGTTTTTAATTGAATTATTATTAGCTAAATAACTAGGCAAAAAAATAAAAAAAGGTGATCTGCTGTACAGTAGGTTACAAGTGGGTTCAATGATATAATATCATTGTATAAGAAAAACGATTCTGAGCGGAGACAGTATATCAGTATAGGTATAAGACATATTATATACATATCTATGGTATTAAAAAAAAATTGACCTATAATAAATTCCAAATTAATCATATCACTGCAATATTCATTAGGTACTTATAACGCGTTATACATCAACAACAAACCCTGATACTATCATAGATATATAATAGTGTACTTTAGAAGTTTCAAGTACCCACGAATAATATTATAAAATCACAACAAAATAACTAAAATAGTTATTCTAGGTTTTTAATATGTAATTTCGTAAAAATTTGAACTTAAAATGACTATAAAAATAAACTGTACTTATGTATTTTTTAGATTTTTTGGTATTAGAATTAACTACTTACGTGGAATCTTATTTTAAATTTTCAATCTTTAGATATAAAAGTTGAACATTTTATACATTTTTAACTGCAAAATAATTATTCAATTTTAAATTTGATAAATTTTGTCAAAATTCGATCTTTAAATGCTTATAAAAAAAATTGTGAATATGTATTTTTAATATTTTTCAACTACTATTGTACCAATAAATCAGGAGCCTTGTATTACATTTTTACACTTTTTGGCCCAACGGCCAACAGATAAAACTTTATTGATATTCATAGAAAAAAAAATAAAAAACTGAAAACTGACAATGCCCGTAAACAGCTCAAAAATCGTCAAAATATTTTGAAAATATTATCAAGTATAAGAATTGATAAAATAAACATTCAGTGAAATTTGCATGTATCTAGAGTCATTCGTTTTTGAATTATATCAAAATAACAAAATCGTTAAATGAGAAATCGAGTGAATAACAAATTTTGTAAAAATATGAATTTAAAATGTTCATAAAAATTTAATTTCAATTTCTGGTAGAAATTTTTTTGATGAAGGTAGACAAACTTATGAAAAGTGTTGTATTATATTTTCAAATCTTAGATCTAAAAATAAAAATTTTTATGAATGTCTAACGAAAAATAATTTGCAAGATTTCGTGTTTTTTCTGTATTTTGTCAATATCAACTTTAAATGTTTATCAAAAAAAACTGCGACTAAGGATTTTTAATATTTTTCAAACGTCGTTGTAACAATATTATAGGAGCTTTGTATTACATTTTCAAGTTTTTACCTAACAAATAAAGTTTTATTAACATTCATAGAAAAAATACCTAAAAAAGTTCGAAACTGAGTATATCCGTAAACAGCTCAAAACAAGTTAAAATTTTTTCATATATAGAACGACAGTTTATTTTTATAGTCATTTTAAGTTCAAATTTGGATGAAATTACATAAGAAAAAAACCTAGAATATCTATTTTAGTTATTTTGTTGTGATTGTATAATATTATTCGTGGGTACTTGAAACTTCTAAAGTACACTATGATATATTTATGATAGTATCAGGGTTTGTTGTTGATGTATAACGCGTAGGTACCTAATGGATATTGTGATATGATTAATTTGGAATTTATTATAGGTCAATTTTTTTTTTAATACCTACCATAGATAAGTATATAATATGTCTTATACCTACCTAGACTGACATACCGTCTCCGCTCAGAATCGTTTTTCTTATACAATGATATTGTATCATTAAACTCAAATTTAATACCATCCATTATACAGTGACCCACTTATAACCTACTGTACAACAGAGCACCTTTTTTTTTTTACATTTAATTTTTTTTTGTAAATCATGGTAGAAAAGCGGTCCATAATAAATTTAAAAAAACTACACTGAAATATTCTCACTGTATTTCCATTTAGAGCTATCACAGCTAAATATACTATAACTTATTATAGCTATTATAATACTGACCTTCCAATTACAAAAATTAAAGTTTTTCGAACCTTTTGTAGACCTAAGTATTATACGTACCTACGCTTTCATAATATAACGGCAGTCTTACTGGCTCACCTGTTAAATAGTTTAACAGCTACTTATGTATATAAATATGTTATCATATATTGTGTAGCTCTCTGTCCCCACGAGCTTAGCTCATGTATTGTGCGATATCATAATAAACATAATGCAGAAACAAATAAAATATATAATTCGGGGTTGTGTGGTTGGCACACAGCCTTCGCCGATGCACCGATTTTCATTTCCGCCAAAGTGGACGACTACCATGTGCGGTATGCTCGCTAAAATCTTGCGGCGGTGGTGGGTAGATGGGGTATCGCGAAATAATATTTAATTACAAGCCCGAAAACTTGTGAGTGAGTGTGTCTGTACATTGTTTTAAATATCACTTATATATATATATAACTTCGCCTCATCGTTTTACACCACCGCACCGCCACTCACTCGTCAACGGTATTATATATATTATTATACGATATACATGTCGTACATAATACAAACAAGGAAACGGACGTCGCGAGAGAAGCAATTTAGGCGTATCATCGTCACGGTCCCGAGGCGGGTCGGCGTTCACAACAAACGTTTTTACAGCATCTGCAATCGGGTCGGCAAAACTTTTCCATCAGTCGTCTTCTCTCGTCACGGAAAAAAAACTAACGCCGTTCGTCCGCCCGAAACGTCTAAAATATTCCGAGACAACCGGCTTCGGATATAACTTCTGTTGCTGCTGCTGCTGCGAAAGACTTACATTTATTTATTTTTTATCGCGTGTACATCGTACTCTCGAGTAATATAATAAGTACCTACTCCGCGGTTATTCCAGTTGTTCTGTATATATTTTATACGCCAAGAAGGGACGCAACTACCGTGACGTTTTCTGCGGTGGCAGACGATTTTCCGCAGTATGTTTCGACGTTCTTAAAAGTCGTAGTCTTTGTGTAATCGTCGAAACTCAATACTATAATTTCTGAGGGGACTAATATTATAGTATATTATATCCGACGTTTTGAACTCTATTTTCAAAAGTGATATCTCCACGAAAAAAGTATGTTGTGTTAGAAACGTTGGAAATGGTTCTCCAACAACAACAGCTTTGATGGAAATATACTCTTCCTACAATGGTGTTATACTACTACGGATTGTGTAGTGGTATTATGTTTAATATTATTTTTTATTAATTATAGGTAAAATATAATAAAGTATATTACGTTTTATGACGTAATATTGTAATGATATATGGTTTTTTTTATTATTATTCATATAATGTAACAGTCCCTATATTTTACTCAAAGCTCAAGTATCAATTATAATTTTGAAGAAATTTGTATTGAGCGATTTTCTTTAATTTAATTTCATATAGGTACCTTCAAAACTGACTTTTAAAGTCAAAGTCGCTTAGAAAAAATATATTATTCCAAATCAAGTCTCGAAAACGAGGGTAGTCATTTTTCGAGAATCGTTTTTTTACCAATGGAAAAAGGTTGAATAAAATTCGAGATCATTCAGCCGAAATAGTTTGTGTTGTCTTATGAGCAATACTGAACCATATGGTTTCGTAATACGATGTTGGATTTTTACACTGCATAGTAACGATGGTTAGGTTTGACCGAGGGTAAAAATACACTACGGCTAATAATATAATATCGGAGCACCGATCGGACATGTACCGACCGCTGTATATTGTATCAGTGGCGGTGGTGGCTGCAGGCGAGCTTTAACGGCGTTGGCACCGGCGGCAATAGACGTCGCACTCGTTTTTTTTCCTACTACACACAACTTGCTGTCCGGAGGAGGGGGAACATGACTATGGGAGAACAATACAAATAGTGGGGAGGGAGAAGAGTATTAGTTAAAGGAAAAAAATAAAACAATGTCGATTTGTAACTTGCGCGTCGATTGTTACAATCGTCAAACACTCACACACACACATACATACACAGACACACTATATACATACGTATGTGTGAGAATGTGCTTTGCTCCAAAAGGTGTACATATAATTGTATAGTATAATCGGTACTTGTTCAAAAAAATATACCATACTATTATATACATATTATTATACTGGGTGCCCTTAAATGCTCGTAAATACTTGTAAATTGGCCCGACTGTACATTTATTTCATTATAGATTATAATTTATAGATACACGTCATAGATTTAAATTTATTTTATATTACGTTATAGGGAGGTTAGGATTAAAAAAAAAATAACTAATTTCGGCTGGTCTGCCACCAGCAACAAATAACTCTAGATTATTTAGAGCTGTTATAAAAAATCGGATTTAATTTTCGTAAAGAAATCAAGGGAGATTAAATATTGAGGATCATAATAATCTAATCAGATATTCCTTCGGAATTTGATATTGAGATATACGTGGTCAATATATACCTGATCAACGTTTAAGGACAAAACAGGACAACCGTCTGTGCTCCGTGGCTCACCCTGTGTTGATTTAATAGTAATATTATATTCTGGTGCACCGTCAGAAATGCGCTTTGATTTCGACCAGCCGTCGTAAAAAAAAAAATTCAACATGACCGAGAGTCGGTGTGCGTTTCGCAAAAAGAGATTGACTCACTGTATAATGTATATACGTGTACCTGTGTGTGTGTGTGTGTGTGTGTGTGTGTGTGTGTGTGTGGATGGTGCGGCGTTGGATAACGGGCAGGGTGAGACGGACAACTAACGGATTCGACAAAGTCGGCGACGGGGGAGGGCGCGCGATATCGGTTAATTGCTCGTGAAATTCGATTAAACCGCCGGTGCTCACGGACGGCCCATCGCGCGTGGAGCAGTAGGAGGAGAAGGAGGAAAGTCAATTTCAAGGGACCGTTTGGAGACGGTGAGGAGACGACGGCAGAGGTGGTGGCGTATTATATATTATCGCGCGAACGCGAACGGACGTGTTCGGACGGCGACCGTTTCGAGGGCTAGAGGGGAGGCGGCATTAAACGTATATTAGCGATACGGTCGGCGGACGGCTGTGGTGTTGGTAGGTGGGTGGGAGTAGAGTGGAGGGATTGAAATCGCCCTCGAGATTTGCCGGACAACAAAATGTGTGAGTATGCGAGAACGTGTAAGATGACCGAGAAGAGAGTGGTGGGGGAACCTGTGTCGTGCAACGCCACGGCAGCAAGCGTCGGTCCTAGCAGGGACGAGAAAAAAATTTACTTGAGTAGGTTAAGTTAAGTCATCATTAAATTATAACTTGTAAGTCAATATATATTTAACTTTAAATGTTAATGTCAATGTGGAGTTATACAATTTATTTTTAATCACTAAATGAGTTGTTCATAATAACATTATGATTGTGTGACATTCGATTGATAAATACTATTAAATAATAATTAAACATTTTTGTTTTTTTTTAAATGCATTGTATAGGTACTGTTCATTTTTATTGCAAACCTATATTATGCTGGCTACTGGCTACAATTTGTAGTGTCATAGGCAATTACACGTTTATGTCAACTAAATTATCATACAATTTGTTTATTTTTATTAAAAACCATTGTATATTAAATTGTGTGACCAAAAAATATTAATTAATTAGTCCAAACTCCAGTTGTAGTGTATAGATATAATATAATTTGTATATAAACATGATTTAACGATAAAAATCGATTTTTTTCCACCTAAATTGATAATAGTTAAGTTATTACAATGGAAAACTTTCACTAAGTAGTTAAGTTATTAAGTGAAATAGAGAATTAACTAATTAGGAAATTAAGTTAATAAGTAACTTAAAATCAAATTATTTTTTTAAACTTAACTTTAACTTTTAACAATTTAACACCCACATTTACGCATAATGTGTAGGCTACTATAACGACATAATTTACGACTATTTTATAAAATATACCAGATAGTATACACAAAGTAAGAATATTACGTTTTGGTAAAATAAGTTATTAATATGAGCCAGGTAGGGGAGTAAATTGGTCATGTTTGTTGGAGGGGGTGGAGGGGTGTTAAAACATTTACCCCTCGCCACCCAGCAAAAAAAAAAAAGTAGGTTTATATCATAAAATCACAATTTAATTAAGTTTTATTATGTTTAGGATTGGTAGAATAATATGCGTGGACGTAAAATGCTCAAATTGCAACCTTCAAAAGGTTATAACCTTGCAACTAAGTCACACCGACAAATTCTGATTGCACCATTGTGCTTAACTCGTTGAATAAAACCTATAAAACTTAAAAAATGTCCCAAAAATCGAGATAAACTGCAGTATTTCAAAATAATATTGCAATAATGATTATGGTTGTCTACTATAACCGTGTTATGAAGTAATATTATCTTGGTTACAGCTACCATAAGGGATTTGGGTTTTTGTTTTTTGTTTCTATAAAATATACTATATTAGTATCATAAAACCTATAAATATTAATATAATTAAATAAGTACATAAATATAGTTTACCAGTTAAAAAAAAAAAATCAGGGGGGATACTACAATTAAATCCCCTACCCTATCCTATCGACCCTCGAGAACCAGACCAAAACCGGTAAAATGGTATATAATACCATTTTGAACGTTGCGCGTAGGTCAGTTTACGTGTGATTACAGAATATACGCTGCAGGAGGGCTCAAAGGTTTCGAACAGAGATAGAAAGTTTTCCCGCCATCATATTCACTAATACACAAAGGTACGTACCACATAAAATTGTCAGAGTTTTCCTGAATAGAGTACTTTGTATTTACAGATCTGTATTCATAGGGTCAGGGTGGAAATTGGAACTTTGGTGGTGGTAAAATTTTACGTAATTTTTATCTTTATTTTTTTTCATATATAAATGCCTCATAGCATATTTCATAGATCTCACTTTTTTTCCTCGACAGATGATATCGACTCCAGCGGTGGTTATTTGACAAACACAACCGTGTGCTCGTGTGCTAACCGAACACAGTTCTAAACGAGTATGTGTACAGCTAATAAAGCATTGATATCGTAATACGAGTAGGTCCCAGGTCCCACTAATACCACACGTATCTCCTCCACCCCGAAAGTTCATCACACAGAGTGGTAATCGTGCTTGTTTCGCGGATACGTGAATATACATAATATATAGTCGTACAGAGCTGTGGTATATTATATTATTATAGACGTATGTGTGTATATATGTGTAATTATTATGACGTAGTTATATACTTGTAATATTATAGTCGTTGCGCGTATCATATATCTTATATTATATAATATAACATATGGATGGTTTAGTCGTGGTATGTGGTATAATATGGTATACACAATATTATATATTCATAAAGTCGGCAGTGATCGTCGTCGAATGTCGTGTGTGTGTGTGTGTGTGTGTGTATGAAGCAGTACACCACAGAGTATATACTATATATACCACCCGCGAGCGAATCGTTGAATATTTGTCCACCTCGGCGCTATCGTAGCTGCACTGGTCGAATTATTCGAAACATCCACTGACCAGCGTCAAATATAACATTTAGGAATGCATAGAGTTCAGTGGTAGTATAGGTACTGATTAAAATAACGCACGTGTTTCTACATTAGATTAATGCAGGATTATTGTTGTAATGTTGGTACTCGACGATGGCAATATTTTTATTGCAGTATTATATGCGTGTAAAATTACGCCAATACGAAATAAAAAAAATATATTAGTTAATATTTTAGTTTATTTTTTCACTACCCCACACTGTTTTGATACAATCGTTTATAATATAGGTACTCCAAATATGTTTAATACACACGTTATGAACATCGACGGATATAATATATTATTATAATAGTAGGTATTATACCTAACTAGAGCAGTGAATTTGCTTGAAATTATAATATTTTAATACCTTAATCGAATTTTGAACCAAGTTGACTTTGATACTATTCTTTTGCATTTTTTTCGATTTTTTAATAATTTTCTTCTGTTAAAATTGTTTTTAATTAAGTATTGTCTAGGTATTTTTTGTCATAACCTACATTTTTGTAAGCACTTTTGCAAATAATTAGTAAGACGTAGTTCTGTCTCTTTAATAAAAATACATAATGTATAAACTTTGTATAGGCACTTTTTTTTATAATTTTTTGAAATAATTGTACAATTTTGTGCTTGCAACGCATTTTTAAAGGTTTTTTAGTGTGTTATTTTTTTGGATTTAAAGTGCATTTAATGCAAAACCTTCAATAATTATAATGGATTTTAATTTACCGTATTTTATTAAGTTGACTATTTGTATGCTACTGAGTGGAGACTTGACGTCTTCAACTATACTCGGCACAAAAAATGTATTACTATACTAAAAATATACCAAAACCGTATACGAGGCACATGTAGGTATGTAACCTATACTTTTACTCAAAGAGGGGAATTAAATAAATATGAAGTTAAAGCTAAATTAAAAGTGTATTTTATAAATATTACAGTAAACTCATCAATTAAAGTATCAACTGTAATAACTTAGTATTTTACAGCTGATTTAAAAAGTACCTTATTTCAATATAATATAATATTAAGAACCTTATTTAGTAATTACTTTTCTATTTAAAACAGACCTTGAAACCTTTTCAATTTATCGGTATCAGAACCGGTACTGGTTCTCCAAAAGTAAAATAACTGTTCAGGTTCGGTTTTGGTTTTTTGATAAAAAAAATAAATGTATTGGTTCCAAATAACTTTGGTACCTTTTCCAGATAATTTATGTACCGAAAAGTATAATAATTTTAAATACTTATCCGGAATGCAAGCTTAATTAATAGTAAGAGAAATATTAGAAAACTCATATAAATAGCTTTTATACAGAACATTAATATCATTAAATTATGGTAAACACAATTATTTTATCTTTCAACCTAAAAGAACCTATTTAAATTAAAAAATTCCGGTTCGGTTTCGGTACTTAATTTTTTAATGGTTCCTGTTCCAGAACCGGTTCTTTCAGGGTCTGTTCCAGTCCCTGATTTAAACACAAAATACAATGATTTTAAAAACTCTTGCATTAGTTAAGTTGACTAAAACGTGTAATTGCTGCATAAATCCACTGCAGCTAAAATAGTGTACAATATGACAATAATATTAGGATGTACTTCAAAAAAATATTTTATCATTATTTTAAGATACTGAAAGTTGCTCAATCACTAAGTGACCCAGGTGATAATTTTAAAAACACGAATGAACTTACTTATAACCGAGTGAGTCAGGGTTTTTTTTTGATTTAAGTTTAAACTTTTCAAGTTGAATAGAATAAACAATACATTTATGAACAAACGTCCTCAAAGTTGACTTAACTTAGCACTCTCCAGTAGACTTTTTCATTGACCAGCCCAACTATTTGTAGTATTGCGCGTACATAACACATATAGATTATATTATTATACTATAATAGGATAAACGCGCAGACTCCGTGAGTGGGTATAAATGTGTTAGTGTAATGTAATATATACCTATATATATATATATATATATATATTATTATATTATTTAAACAGTGGTGTGTTCCGAAATGTGTCGCTATCGAGTATAGGTACGTATAACGCGTCATAATATGATAATGTGCGTAATTAAGTTTTAGCGGACGGCAAAGAGAGAGTGAGTGAGTGTGTGTGTGTGAGAGAGAGAGAGAGAGAAAGAGAGATATATGGACATAGTACGTGTAATTGAAAGTCGGCAGCGGCTGGTGAATTAGGGTTAACACCGCGTATAATACACGTGTATAATCCTGTTCAGGCCCGCAATCAAGTGTCATATATTTATATGTATATCAGTGGTGTATTATATTAAACATATTATTCATATGTGTACAGAACGAGTTGTCACCAGATGTACAACCACGTACAGGTAGTTTTACTGTTAATCCGTTGTACGATCTCTAATTTCATAGCTTATTGAATAGGTAGGCATTTCGGACTACGGTATCACTTGCGTTTGCAGCGCTGCAAAATCTGCAAAGTTAATGAAAGCAGTTAGTTCAAGTTAGCTAAGTTAAAAATTAATATTAAGGACGTTAAGCTCAAGTTAATAGTCCACAAACAATGTTTCAACGATCAACTCGAAACGTTAAAAATTAAGGTGTAAACAATTTTAACTGAGTTAAAAATTAGTTAGTTCATTTTTGGATTCTGAGCAGAGTGATGAATGTATATTGATTATACAATGATGGGTGTTTTATTTTTTGTGTCTGTCATCACGTTTGGGGCAGTACAACTGTTTCGATTTTCTTCAACAATATAAAAAACAATATCAATAACAATATTCTATGGGAAAGTGAATCTAGTTGGCGCATTCAAGAGGTCAATATTTAAAATTCCAAATAGTCGTCAAAAGCGCAGGGTAAAACAAATTTATGATAAAGGAAAAACGAAATGAATGTTGGTTTTTGGTGTAACTCTAAAACAAATAACTATGGTTACATAACATTTTCAATTTATGGTTATATTAGCATTTTCTATACATCATAAGATTTTCAAAGTATGTTTACTTGTTTTGTTACGAACAATTACAGTTTCCAATTTTTTTAGTTTTTTTTCTATAAATGTCAATATAATTTATTTCTTAGGCCAAAAAGCTGGAAAGTTTAATACGAGGCTCTTAATATACTGTTACGATAACAGTTAAAATTTATTTTTAAAAAAATAGGCTCACATTTTCTTATAAATGTTGACAAAATGTATCAAATTTAAAATTTTTAAAATGATTTTATAGTTAAAAATATATAAAATTTTCAAATTTTATAGCTAAGGATTGAAAATTTAAAACGAGTTTCCACGTAAGTAGGTAAATGTGTAACCAAAAAATCTACAAATATAAAGTTTTTTTTTATAGTTATTTTACTTTTAAATTTGGATGAAATTAGATATTTAAACATAGAAGAACGATTTTAGTTTGGTTATTTTTAAAAAATATATTTGTGGTACTTGAAACTTCTTAACTATTATATACAAATAAATAATAATATAACTCAACTTACTGTCTATCGTATTAATAATAATAATTTAAAAATAATATAAAATATCTTTGGATGACAAACTATTTTAACTCAGAATCGTTTTTCGTATACAATGATATTATATCATTGAATTCAAATGTAATACAATCCATTACAGTGATCCAATTTTAACCGACTATACAGCAGAGCGATATCCGCTTACCCTCTTTTTTGTTTTAATAACCGTTTGATTCGTTCAAGAAATAATTGTATGATTGTACTTATTGGATGGGTTAGGACTTAGAACAATATTGTTTTGGGTGAACTATTTTTTGGCGATCACTACGTGCTTGTAAAGGGTAATTTGAATATTTATTTCTAAATTATCAAAGTATTTATAACTATCTAAAGTATCAAAATTATTTTCAAGCTGTGAAAAATGGGTTAAAATATATATTTTAACTTATAAAAACCTACAGATGGGTGATAACGTTATATTTTATAGATTTTCATTTATATATATATATATATGTATATAATATATTATATATTGTTTGAGATTACATTATATTATTGAATTACTGAATTACTGTGATGGGAAAATAAAGCGAGTTAGAGAGAGAAAGTGGAAGATGGAGAAATACTAACATCGCGGAGTTGCACTTTTAGTGAAAGTGGTTTGTCGTGAGAAGGTTACTGTATATATAATAAAATAGTGTAATAGAACTCGCTAGGGGGGTAGCCTCTAGTGATTTCAGGGCATTTCATAGCGGTCATGGCTAATTCGAAATAATGGAAAGGATTAAGAAAGTGGTACGGTTGTCAAGTGCGCGAGGGTATTATTATTGTTATTGGTGTGGCGCTAGGGGGCCGGTCCACCCGAGATAATCGAAAAAGAGATCAGAAATATTATCACAAAAATAATACCCATTTAACCACGTGAGATTCATCGAACAAATAACATGTATTGTTTCCATTATGTAACTACCACCCCAATGATCGTTACTCGTTAATATTATAATCATGTTGTACAATATATATTATTATTATGAAGTATAGGTAGTCAACAATAAAAATAATATATTTATTGACTAATGACTTTTGACATTGTAATACTAGGTGCACAGTAATTATTTAGATACTATAATAGATGGTGTGTTTGCTATGATGTGTTTAGCAATATGCGTACCTTAGCTGAATGAAACAAGTATTTTATGTCCACAAGAACGTGATATATTATATACTTACTAAGGAACCATTATTATTTTAGAATGTTATAATATACATTTAGGGAGTAAGGACCGTATATTATAATAAAATACTTTTTATACCATATCTTTGGGACTGCCCTCCGTGGCGTTACCAACTTCCATTTTTAAAATCAAAATCACCTATTCCCCCTAGCTATGAATTGTTAAGTTGATGAGATTTTTGGAAATGACAAATATTTCGGTATCTATCGTGTCTCGCAGTTAAGCATTATATAATAATAATATGATTAAGATTGGTGTGTTTTACCACACAGCCCAGTGTCGTGTCGACTTTTCATTAGTCTCGGTCGTCATTGTCACCGCCTCGACGATGCATAATAATATATTTAAATAGATTTTCCTGGTGCCAATAAATACCGATTCGCATGTCTTCTAGATATTTGTCTTTCTTTCCCCGCCACATTTTCTATAGTTTGCTATACAGCCCGAGACACATAATATTATTATTGTATCGTTTGTACTATATTCTGCACGATTATGTTATTATAATATTATATCGTACTGAATATTTGCCGGAAGCTATCTGCTGTCACGCTTATATATTATTATTATCATAATATCGTGTTATCGCGATTACACGACGCGTTGAATGTGCGATCGCGTATTATTATACTTGCTAAGAAATAATAATAATAATAATAATAATAACTATAACAATATACACATCATAATATAATGTTTTATTATGTTAAATTGGAATAATATTTATACTGTGATGTATATTATGTAGTGCTGAAACGTTCAAGAAGACGTCGTTCATGACCTGCATGACGTGGTTATTGTAAACGTTTCGTTGACGCTAAATTTACCAAAATGTATGTTTAGCGGGGCCAATTTCTCCAGTCTTGCTATTTTCGTATTAGAGTGGATATTATCCCCTTCATCAAACTTGCATATAAGATTGAAGTATGCTTTAGATGGATTTTGACGAATTTCTATAATATTTTAATATTCAAACGGGCTATGACTCTTGAGTTACAACCATAATAATACGTAAAATATTAAAATTTTAAAATAATTTTATTTGCCGAAATATGTTTGTAAAAACCAATGAGAGAACACCGACAACTATCTTATTAAGTAAGTTACAAAAGAGTTCTCTTTAAACTCTCTGTAACTGATGATCGCAAATGTACCATATTATTATGTTATCCATAGGTCATATGAAATAGACAACATATTATGGGTGTGAATTTCTTTTAAACACTGTACCAATCGCAACGTTTTTATATATAATACTAAGCCAAAGCCTAGAAAATTGGCTTGTCTTACCAATAACTCTTTTAAATTTGTAATAATGAGTTGCACATCATTGCAATGCATCAGTGGCGAAAATGTGGACGAAAACATTTTTAAATTATATAATATATAATATATTCGTTTTTTAAAATTTATCTAGACATCTCTCGTTATATTATTTTTAATAATAATTGTTTTGTAATTATGTATTTTTATATATTTATGACATTTGTGGGTACCTATATTATATTATACACTATAATTTCGGTGTTAAACAAATTAAATAAAATTATTTGTTTCTTTTTATTCATATATTGTTATATTGAACAAGACCACGATAAGTCTATAATATAATATATTGTACAATAATTAATAATTATAATAAGAATTACTATTTTTAAATGTATTATATTATTATAATAACAACAATAGAGTAGAATCATAATATAAGAATTCCCTACGCTTTTAAAGCAATATTCTTCTGCATAAGTTCAATAGAAATCATAATTATATCGATTTATATAATATTCAGTCGAAAGCAGGGACTGGAACCTTTTGAATTTACCGGTATCGATTTCGGTACCGGTTCTCCAAAAATAAAATAATGGTTCTGGTTCGGTTCTGGTTCTTTGAAGAAAAAAAAATAAAGGTACCAGTTCCAAATAACTTCGGTACCGAAAAGTATAATAATTTTAAATACCGTTAAGGAATGCAAGTTTAATTAATAGTATGGCAAATATTAGAAAACTCATAATATGATCATTCATAGATTATACACAAAACAGTTATATCTTTAAATTATGATAAATAAAATTTTTTATTTATGAACCTAAAAGTATATTTTTAATTTAAAAATACCGGTACTTTATATATTATAATAAAGGTTTCGGTTTCGGTTCTTAATATTTTAAAGGTTCTGGTTCCAGAAGCAGTTATTTTAGGTTAGGTTCCAGTCCCTGTTGAAAGGTAAATTTTTAAATTAATACACTTTGACGAATATCACTTTTCTGAACTAACCTATTCGAAAGTGGTATATTATAGATTCTCTTTGGACAAGTTTTGTCCTGTCTATTAAATTAATTGTTTTGAAGACGGCTAATGACTTGCATAGTTCCATACGGTATCCTAATATTGGATCTCAATGGACTTAAGTTTAAATTGTTTTAAATGTTTATTTCCCAAAATTACTTTTTATGCTAATAATTTATTTATTTGTTTAAATGTCCACATTATAAGCAAATTTAATTTTTGGAAAAGTGAGAGTGATAGGACAATACTGATTATAATATTACAAAATACAATTACGACTTTAAACGACATATCATGTTTTGTATTGAAATGCATACAATTGAACTACGCATGAAAATACTGTGTTTATATTATAATTACATTATTGGAGTATCATGGTACAATAGCTATTGTATTGGTCGTCGTATATTGAAAACCACTCAGTATTTCAAGGGTTGTGGTTACATGGCTATATGTTAAGGTTAAAATAATATCTACCATGGTCCATGATGTATTACCTAATTATATTGATGATGGCAGTAGGAACTATTACGTTAAATATAACGAGGGAAAGCTATTAAATTGCCTATACAAGACGCCGTCCTAGAAATTATAATTTATTCGAATTTCAGTTTAAAGTTGAACTTACATTGTATTGGTAATAGGTATTATGTTTCTTTGATTGTGTTATATAATTTTCATGTAATTTATATTTATGTATAAGCAAAGTACAAGTATATGAACCAACAGACTTAAATAATTTAAATTTGTAATAAAATACTGAAATATTAAAATAACTCGATGAAACCGAAAACATTTCAAATTGTATTAAACAAAGAATTTATTTAAGTATCTGTATCACATTATTCGCATTGTTATTGCACAACGCTCATCATTTAATGGTATGTTCATAGGTACCTTAATTGCTATATTGATGACTTTTTTATCGGTCCGTGACTGTGTACGGTAATATTATCTTCAAGTCAAAATTCGTTATTTGAGGATTTCATAAACGTTTAATATCATACTACACGGTGCGTATACTACCATGCGATCAACAAGTTGTGTGATTTCGGTTCATAGAACAGCCTCGTTGAGAAATTAAATATCCCACCCCTCTTCTGCCACCGCCACGGCCATCTACTACCATATACCATATACCATCAGTATGTCGCTTACTTTGGTTGTAAGTCCTAAAGGCTCTAAAAGTGTACAGGGTTATCACAGGACGGTGACGAAAGTGTACAGATCTAGTGACTTGGTGACTGCAACAAATAAGCCGGCATTGGTGTATATGTAGAATGACGACGAACGAACGATCTTTGTTTTCCCCTCGGAAATATTCGAAATATTTTTCCATTCGTTCACTTTTTAATGCTCTCGCTCTTTCCTCTCTTCATGCGCGAAAATCGAAAACAATAGATGATCCTCTTATTGTTATTATTACAGCGTGAAACGGTTGTATTTCCTTATTTTTTAATGCCATCTCGATCGAGAAAATGAAAAATATAATTGCATTTTAAATTGTCCACATAACGCATTACAGCAGTCTATATAGGTACCGAGGAGGAAATTGGATTTTAAAATGCGCGTGCTTCGTGTACCGTTTGAATTTAAAACAAATTTCGGAATCATTGTAAAATACATTTATATTGGTATAATGGTGCTGAAGATTTTATACAGAGGAATATATCGCGCATTCTTTTTTTTCTCTTTGTGCTGCATCTTTTAATAACCTAATTTTTGGAATTATTAAGTATTAAGGAATAACTATTAAGGGACATATTATTTTCAACGTACAATATAGCATATTTTAACTAGTGCACTGAGACGATTCATACTTTATTTTATACAGGTAATCCAGTGGATATGATCCGTTTCGAAATAATACGGAAAGCATCGTAGTAAAACACCTTTATCATTATCACTAATATATAAGTATAATATTTTAGTTAAGTTATGACTCACAACGATTGTATGTTTTTATATATATAATATTATAGTTAATAAATTAACTAAATGTATAGATAATAATTATTTCCATTCAATTTGTATTGAAAAAAAACCATATTATATTGTATGTATGAATGTATAATATTATATAAAAATTAAAAACCGATAAACATTGGTAAATTCAGTCAAAAGAGGACTTGAGGTTATATGAAAATGGCCAGATGCGATTGTGTAAAACTGTATAATACTTAGTGTTAGAATTTATGATTTTACATTACATTTATGTATATTTTGTTAACTTTACAATCAACATTTTATATTATTCATTAAATATAAATTTCAAATTTAATTAAATTGTAATACTATATTGAGTAGATACATCATGCGATGCAGATAATTAATCTCTTTAACGATAATAATTACATATTTATGATTTCTAATATTGCAAACGACTGTCGACTATTTAAAACAGATTATTTTTTGGAAGTTAATGGAAAAATATTTGTTACAAATAATAACATAAATATTATAAGTATTTACAACGGAAAAATATATTGGTATTTATAAACAAACGTAACACTGATAACACCACGCATTAACCTTGTTTAAACCGGTAAAAAATTAATACGAACTCGCTACGGATTTATTACAAATCGTTTTCGATCTTGTGCAGTTGAAAAATGTGTATACAATTTGATTTATACAGTCCATGTATGACTTTCGATCAAGAGCATATGTTACACGTGCACGCGTGCGATGAAAAAGAGTTTATCGAAAAGTAAAAAAAAAAAAAAAATAATAATAATAATAACAACACTGTAAAAACAATAAAGATTTGTTTGTCTCTCAGCTCCGTTTGAAGTCTGACGTAAAAAGATAAACGTATAAATTGCACCGTGGAAAAAAAAAACCAAACCCGATTCATTATTAATTATAATTATTCTCAGCAAGGAGCGGGTTCAACAGCATTAATTCATTTTTGAGTTCAAAAACAAAATCGTACGCATATAACAGGTACACATAATAATATAATCATCATCCGCAGGTGTTACGATAAAATGATTTACGATACTGTCGTGGACGCAGAAACATGCGCGGCGCGTTGTTCACCCGTACGATGTCGTGGGTGTGGGTGTGTGTAATAATATATTATATTATGTTTGTGTTTGTCTTCAATATATTATATTATCGCTTAACGAGGAGAAGACACGTCTTGTGATCGTGTAAGTGAATAATATTTGTACCGTTTTCGGTAGGAGCGTGTGTAAGAGGTGGTAGTGGGGTGGCATGCCGTCTATAGGAAAAACATTTGGTGGATTATCGTGTTACGTGCGATTTAAAAACACACACACATACAAACTGTATAATAATTATTGCTGCATGCACAGCAATAATAATATTATTAAATTATGTACGAAAACATTGTATAACAGCGGCGTTAAGTATTTGAACCGCCGTTGTTGCCATACATTATACCAGCTGCAGGCCGTATTGTATGTAATCTATTCACGTACAAACGGATTTTTACAATATTTAAGACATCATTCTAGGTAAATATTATCGACAAGTTGATATTAGTTTTTCGACTAGTTGGTTTATAATTTTAAATAATTTTATTGAAATATAATATATATTTTTGTACACACCCACTGGTGTTTTCCTTCTTTGTTCCATAATGGTATATAGGTGGGTACTGATTTTAAATTTCATATTCTTAGCATTTAATATTTTACCACTTGTAATACATTTTAAAATCGAGCATTTTATTATTATTGTTCATTCAACAGTCAATAACTTAAACATGTGGTTTAAAGTGAATATAATACGAACAGTATAATAGTTGTGAAAAACAATATCTAAAAATACTGAGATATGTTATGGTATGGACTTAATGAATTCGATTTAGATTTAATGATAAATAATTGTCCAAGAAACATGTTTCTGAACAGAGACGATTTCAGCCTCAATTCACAAGGATATTTGATATCGGTTGATGATTTAAAGTATTATTAATAATTTAGGTTTCTATTGATAATTTAGTAGTTTTAACCTAGGACCTCTATTGAACCTATTGAACTATATTATGTATAAACCAGGGACTGGAACCTTTTGAATTTATAGGTATCGGTTCCGGTACTAGTTCTCCAAAAATAAAATAACTGTTCCAGTTCGGTTCTGAAAAAATGAAGGTATTGGTTCCAAATAATTTCGGTACTAGGTCCAGATAATTTAGGAACCGAAAAGTAAAATCATTTTATATACCTATCTGGAATGCGGGTTTATTAATAGTACTTATGAGAAATATTAGAAAATTCATATGAAACATACAACTCATACATATAGTTTATACACAAAATAGTAATACCATTAAACTATGATAAATAAAGTAATTTTATTTTTTTACCTAAAAGAACCTATTTAATTTCAAAATTCCGGTTCGGTCCTGGTACTTCATTTATTAAAAAAAGGTTTATGTTCCATTTCTGGCTCTTAATATATTAAAGTTTCCGGTTCTTTTAGGTTCAGTTCCAGTCCCTGGTTTGAACCCATTTTTGTCACTAAAATTAATAAGAATTTACGATATAATATCTATATTATAATTTATAAATATTTTTTTGATTCTATTGTAAGACGAGGAATATCAGGAATCTTGTGTTACGTTTTCGAGTTGTTATAATTTCAAATAACAATTCAACTCTATGATTTTAGTAGCTAAAATTAATAAATAAAGATAATACTTACGCATAATAATATACTGCTGTAACAGAAACCACACTCCACTCAAGACGGCCTTCTATTGGAATTCATTTGCACTCGGGCACTGAGGCCCTGCAAAAGATAAAATATGTCCCTTGTATCTAGCATGCCTATAAGTAGCAATTATATGGATTTAACAATAATTATGCTGATCCATAATATGTTTTCATATTAATGTCAACTCACTAGTACACTACTTATACGAGCTAGTTGTGATGTCCCCATTTTCGATTGCTTCTTAATTATTGTAATATTATGCTAAATTGATGTTATAATATATTACAAAAAAGCCTTAGCTATTAAAATTAAACATTTAAATAACTATAAAATAGTTATCACATTTATAGTATTTTTATGAATTTCCACTGAAAGTTATTACTGTATTTTTGATATTTTTGAATTGATTTATGAACATTTCGCAAGAAATTTGTAAAAGATTTAAATATTATTTCAGTTGCATACAATTATTTTTCAACAAAAATAAAATAAATACTAAAAAAAACTCAAATATTTCAAATATCTATAGTAATAGATGAAACAGAACGGTTTTTGTGATTTATGTCATATCTTGAAATTGCTAATATAAGCACTTGGCATAATTTCATTTATCTACGGTTATTAATTATTTATGAACTCCAACGAATACAAAACCGATGTTCACTCCAAATTCTATGCTGTACATCGATATACTGATCCTACATTGGGTATATTGTATATATGACTTTTAAGTTATAATATTATATAAGCGATGTTTTAGTAAAAATTAATTCAACGATTTTTAATTTAAAAAAAAAAAAACCAATATAAATTTAAAATAATCAAAAGCCAACAGTCAATAATAGAAGGTATAATCAGTAGGCTATAATACTCATAAGTCATAACTAATATTTCGTTTTGACTAGGGCAGTTTCACATTAGCTTCAAACGGCGTGGAGGTTAATAAAAATTAATGTGTAAAATTGACATTTTAAATGGAAAAATAAAAATTGAAATAATGTTTTAAATCGAATTACAAATCAGGAAAGTATTAAATCAGTATAAAATGCATGAAATTTAATATTATAAAATCAATATAATATTTAAACATTTTGATATCGATAGTAAAAAATTTTAATTAAAATTGAAAAATTTCATTTCGATTTCATGCCCTGCAAAGCAGTATAATATAGCGATAGATGTTCAAAATAATCATTTACGTGGGAGAGGCTTGCATACAAATTCCAAAAACGGTCTTACAAATTCATACAAATGAAGTTCTTGAATCGTGCAGTATAAAATATAGGAATACTTAATTATTTACATAAGTGGGGTTGGAGACATAATATGTCATCGGCCCCCCTTCCGCAATTTGGATATTGCTCTATAACTGGTGTCAATCAAATGCTAAAACCTGTCAAACAAATTCATACAAATGGCGTACAAAATATTTGGATACAAATTTTCGATAATTTCATTGTCAGAGGGAGGAACACATATGTGGTTTTCCCCTGTGCCCTTCAAACGTGTAATACGAACGAAATCGGGTTTTTTTTCCTACGGAAAACTGACTTTCCGGTGTGTGTATAATATTAATAAGTCGTCTTGAGTGAGGACAAAAAAAATCAGAGCATATATATATATATATATATAGGAGTGGGAAACTAGTGGAGGTGGACCACCGGTCGGACCGATGATGCACGGGAGGCGTGGAGAGTTCAATGGTTCGTACCGCGCAATAATACAAACTCGCACGTTTTATCGGCGGCGGACTGCGGGTTACGCGCTCGAACCGTCTACCGCGTAACCGTTTCGCCCGTCGTGGTATTTTATATAATATATATATTTGTACATTTTTTTAATCAAACATTCTGACCGCCCGGGGAGACCGCTGGGGGGGGGGTGAAAAAAATTTCCAAACACCATATCGAGTAGCGGCACATGCACACACACACACACACATACTTGTATGGAGGTAAATATTATAGTTGCAGTGATAATATTGTATAATGCGTATAATAGTGTTATTAAATCTCGTGTTCATTATAATACGTGTATTGCGATTCTGGGGAAAATTTGACGGCTAGTGTGCCCCCGCGAACGTCTATTACCACTATACCTCACCTATCTTTATATTATATAGTCGGGGCAGATATTTATTCGTAATTATTGTGTTGTGACCCCGCGGGTCGCCATTTTTTTTCAGAGGACGTGTTTTTTTTCCAAGCTACCTCTCCTCGTTACACAAAGGATGATATTTTGTATATAACGTTATTTCAATTTATCGTATATACCTGCAGTGGCCCCGAGTGTTATACTTACAAATATTTTCCAGTGAAATATTTAAGTCGTGTACGTCAATATAGTTAGTTGTGTTTAGGTACCTATATTAGGTATATACAGGCCACGACATATTTAAAAAAATTTTTCAATTTCAAATTATTATGTTATAATAGAGGTAGATAATGTTATGGTTGATTGAAGTCAGAGTGTTATTTTTTTTAAAGTTTTTAACGTAAACTTTCAAACATTAATAGGTTTTTGAATATTTAATTCAGGGGTAGGTTGCAGGTACCTATATTATGGATTTTTTATTTCCTGGTTCTGGTGCTCAATTATTTCATTAAAAAGTCAGGTTTCAGATGACTAAAACGTGTTTAGTAATTATTCAACAGTATCTGTTTAATTCTTTGTACAAACAGAAAATAAAAATACATAATATTATATAGGTAGATTGGTAATTGGACCTGGTATTTAACCAGGCATTCTCAGCCACAATTTTCTTTGAATTACCCATTTGTTAAAACTATAATTTTTGGAATTTTTATGTATACCTATTGATCTTACATTTTAATACCTGCAGTGTCCTTGATACTTATATTTAATATTTTAAACGAGAACAATTCTTTTTTCTGAATGTTTAACCAAAAAATGTTCTTAATAATTTAAAAGTTATTGTGTTTTTAACTGGTTCTTGTCCATTGTATTTTGATTGCCTATTATATAACATTATAATTACAACTATACCTTCTCAATAAATATCATGTTTGTTATAACTTATAACGGAACATAATGGCTCCGCTGCATAATACCTAAGTCCTAGACAGGGCTTGCAAAGGTTATAATAACTATTATAATAACTGAAAGCGATAATCAAAAATAATTAAATACCGCAAAACAAAACATATCGATTAACAAAATATATATTATATATCATTAAACAAAACATACCTAACGCAAAACGTAATTTACAGAATATCATTGAACGAAAAATAACGCAAAAGGAAATGTTTTAAAATCTATTTATTTAAAAGGTCAAATGGTTTTGTAGAAACATTCATTTCATGCAAACAATCTAAAAATTGATTATATTATATTATCTACCCGCATTAGTTATTATTTTTAAATTTAATAGGTATTAACACTATTTTAAATAACGATAAACTCAAAACTTGTACAACGTTTTAGTTCTAAATAACGATAAACGCAAAACTTGGATAACGTTTTAATTCTGAAAAACGGTTAACGCAAAAGTTGAATAACATTTTAATTCTAAATAACGATACGCTCAAAAATTGTGTAATATTTTAGTTGTAAATAACATAAAACGGAATTTTTTTTTCAAATTAAGCCCTGGTCCTAGGGTATCTATAATTATTATAATGACGTATTCGTGATGTTTGCTGACTCACTATTTTTATGTTTTTATATTTCAGCTGACCTGACCAGCATCGGCCACCACTAGTATTATTATTATTACTGTAGTATTTCGTACCCCGCGACGTCCTCGGCCTGCAGGATTACAGCGGAAGCGGTGGACGTCTTAGTCGCGGCACACACATCGCGTCCGTGGGCTGCGTACCTACAGCAGCGATAAACGCTTGTCAATCGCGAGCACAACAACAATAATATAACAATTCAAAAATAAAATTTATATATTCGACCGTCCGTCGTATAATACGCATCGTAGCCCGACGATGATGCACGCCAATCGACAGTGGCCCTTCCAGCGATCCGGTAGCAACGGCAACGGCATCGTGTACGGTGTCGACTATAACCACGACGACGGAGGAGGCGCAGATGACGACGACGACGCCGCCGCCGAGGAGTTTGGTGACTTCGGTGGCGATCCGACCGCATCCGGCAGACGGTACTTGACTGTACAGCCAAAACAGTGGTGCACGTCCTACGTGGCCGCCAACCGACAACACTACGTGAGTATACCATTACGTGAATATATTATACGAAATAACAGTAGGTATAGGCGTGAGCAGGATTTTTTAGCGGGATGTGCAGAACAATAATATTATTATTGAAGGTTACCTTAAAATGTTTTAATTATTCTGTGAAGGCATACAATAATTTTCTGTTTTTTCAAGTCGATGTCTGTATATCAGACATATCATCACATTTGTATGATATTAGCTTACGGACGGAGATACCACCGGCTATTGCAACGAAATTATTCTTTAACAGAAAATATAAAAACATGCTTATCGAAAAAAAAAAGTACAGATAGCAGGTTTTTGCACAGGACCCTTATTAAAATTAGGCCGGTGTAACTACGTGGTAATCATCCCTAGATACTATAATATTCACAGCCATACAGGAATATTATTATCTATGCATATAAAATAACTTGTCCTGACTGATTCATCACCGTTTAGCCGGAATCGCTGACACTATTATATGAGCATGAAATTTGGTATGTAGTTTTGTTTCATGATGTAGTGGCCCACTAAGAAATGATTTTCCAGAATTCGAATTTTTAAGAGGTGCTCTAACAGAAATTTTGAGATTTACGATGGAAATTTTTGTTAATGAATAGTTCTATTGGTTTTAATCGTGGTTTGAAACCAATTAAAAAAAATTCGGTTTTGATTTCGATTTTGTATACCGGTTTCTAATTATTTTCAGTTTCGGCTTTAAATTATAATACCGACTTCCAATTTTTGCCTGTTTTGTTTTTGATTTTGTTTTTGGTTTTCGTTTTTGGAAGGTTTATATCGGTTTCTAAAACCGGTTTCAAGACCTGGCCTATTTACATTCATTCTTATAGTTTTTTAATTTATATGAACTGTCGGATTGTGCGTTTGAATTGCCTTTTTTATAAAGTTAACTTTCAAAAATGTTTATGATTCATGGATTTTTAAAAAAAATACAGTTTTTTAAATTATATTGTAGGTTTTGGTTTTGGGTTTTTAACGGTTTATACCAGTTTTCAAAAAGGTTTCAAGCCGTGGTTTTAATAATACTAGTTATAATAATTGGTGCGATAAGCCTGTTGGCGCATAGGAACTTATATCTATTTTAGTACAGAATATCTCGAGTTTGAACCACGATTTCGGTGACCAATTTTTTGAATTGTTTTTTTTTCTTATTTTTACTTTGATGCCTATTTTAGAGTTAAATTATACCACGTGGGTCCACGATCTACCTGCTAATTTACTGTTCGCATAATCACTAGCCAATCTCAAGGAATGACTATAAATTAAAATATAATATCATTCATTTCACATAAAAAGACATTACTTCTAGAGCGAATTACGCTCAAAAATGAGTTGAACAATCACAATTTTTTTCCAGTCAACGCCGGGTAATTCCGCTTGTGTTTCATATTTGTATGTTACATATGTCCCCTATAATTAATAATATTATTCTTTAAATAAATCAAATATTTATTGACTATAGTATAGATATGTAGAATTGTTCATTGGGTAAATTAATATTAGTAAATTAGTAAGTGCGGTGTACCTACACAGTGAGTAATAATAAAAGTAGTAATAAAAGTGTAGTGTGCTTAAAAAAACATTATATAATTAGACATTATACTACACTATTGGTATAATGGTATAGGAAATAAGTACTTTGATAAGCATACATTGTTGTGTTTAAATTCACCTAGGTTATTATTGTTGAATAAAACAATCATTGTATATTTTATTGCAATTTAAAATCATCATATTACCTATATTGGTTGTGTCGGTGCGTCCCTTAGTGCTGAGGACGAATGCTGAAATGTGAGCGCGGCGATTATACTATCGTATTATTATTGCTCATTTTGTCAAGCGTTTCGTTTGGAATCGAAAACGTTAAAATTCCGTCGTACCGTGATTATAATATATATTATATACATACACATTATACACAGCGCCGCAGTGATTATAAAGAGAAAAGCAATAAAAACTAAAAACAAAAAAAAGACCAAAAATTAATTTCGTGCGGCCGTTTAATTCGCGCGCGCCGCCGTCCGTCGCCTGCCCCCTGCACGATGACTATGACGACGATGACGACGACGACGGAGCCGGTTTAATTAAAAAAAAAAAAAAAAAATACAACGACGGCGACAATAAAAAGACCAACTATACTGTACATCGCTATACTGCAAACGGTATAAATATATAAACACTGGTACAGAGACGTCCTTCGGTTGGTGGCGATGAAGTGTGGGGGGGGGGGTGGAAGGTGCGCTCTTATCGCCCGTCGAGGGTATATTTATATACAGGGTGATCGTTTTGACGAATGTTTTCACTCTGTGACTTTGAAAACGTATATCATCATATTTTTCGTAAAACACCCATTTTCATATAGCTGCAGCTGTGCCTGTATATGATATATGAATTATGTACGTATTAAGAAGCTGAGTACACATTTTTTTTCATGACTAGACGTATATAGTTATTCTGGTATTCTGAATTTTATTAGGATATTAATTTACCCGCAGCCAGCGAATGGACTGTTCTACCCGCCCGCCTTTATTTATATTATTAATGACGGTCCGTAATAAACGATAGGCACCAGCAGTACGTGTCTTAAAACATTATTTTATATTGTATACGGTGTATACCATAATTTATTATTTCATGTGAAATACTACTTTTAAATATGATGTAAAATACTAAAATGTGTTAAAAATAATCAGTGATCAATGTCGCTTGTGCAGACAACAATATCTGGCTTTCCTTAGATAGAGGCTCTCCGAGATCTTCTCGAGTACTCAGAGTTCTCGAATCGTCTTTTTATCTGCTAATTGCAGCTGTGTACATTTCGGAGTAATAAACTAAAAATGATTAAACATTATGATATTATTATGAGTATTTATAATGATTGTATATAACTCTTATTGGAGTCCCTCCACTTAATCGTATCGTCTGAATTTAAATGTCTACATAAACGAGAAAAGCTATAATGGCCCAAGTTCTTCATAATAAATATTTAAGTAGATCAAAAATTTAAAAAATATATTTTTATTCTACTTAATTAGTATGCGGAAATTAGTCAGGATTTAATTTTTTTTTGATAAATAAAAACGGCTGAAATTACAAGTAATTACAAATTACTTACCAATTTTGAGAAAAATTTTATTAAGAATGTTAATTTGGGTGGCTCACAGACTTTACACATGGGTGTAAAATAAAATTACATATACACCTTTTGATAAAATAAACTAATACAATTTCGGTAAAAATATTTACGAAAAAAATATATAAGAGATCATTTAAATGTTTGGAATAGAGACTGAAACCTTGATTATTTTTACGGTGCCGGTTCCTGTTCAACTCCCAGAAAAAATAAAATTTCTGTTTTAGTTCCGGTTTGGTTATTAAAAATAAAAAATTTGCTACCCGTTTTGGTTTTTGTATTTATGTAAAAAAATTTGTAAAGTAAAAGTATTGGTTCCGGTAAGGTTCCAGTTTTTAAATTAATTTAAATAAGGGATCCGGTGAGGTTCCGGTATTAAAATTAATTTAAATAAGGGTTTCGGTGTGATTTTGGTTCTCAAAATTCGAAGGGTTCTGGTTCCCAAACAGGTTTTTTCGGTAAAGTTCCAGTCCCTGGTTTGGACATGATGAATACTTGCAGCGATCTCGTGTTCTCCTTTTGCAGCTAGTTTTTTTTTTTAATCATTTTCGTCGGCTCTGGCGTCGTCTTTATTGCACTCACAGTAACCACACTGTAACATACTCTGCAATACCCGCGTGTGAGTGCGTGTGTTTTATTAGTTTAAACGTTTTGAATAAAAAAATCCAGACAAATTGAGAGTGAGGCACACACACACACACACACACACACACACAAATGAGGCAAAGAGAGAGAGAGGGATAGAGAGAGACATGGTTAGAGAAAGAGTGAAAATGGGCAAACGACAGCGTGACCGAATAATCTGAGCGTGTGTAATATGTGAAAACGGAAAAAAAGACCGACGACCGTTTTTTGTTTTTTTTTTTCGTTTTGTGTTTAATCACCGCGTATTACACACGCGTATATTGCGAACGTGCTTGGAAACGGTGTGTTAACTCGATATATATATATATAATATATTATATTTATATAGCGTGTTCGGACACCCGTTTATTGTATTATACACAAGCAGCAGCCGTTAAAATATAACAATGTCACACGGCTCTATTATTCGTATTTAGTACGATATTACAGAGGATACAAAGTTGAGGGTACATTATAATATATTATATGGGTACTGCAAGTGGTGTGGGAGTGATCACCGGTCCATCCCCTCAGGCCGAGTATTTCAAGATCAAAAATATGGATGTATTGGCCACGACTTTGTAAAATAAAATTGAAATCGTTTTTTAGCTTCAAATTTTCAAAAATCTCACGCCCCCTCTGGACCACTTCTGTGTCCACTTCTGACAATACGGGAGAGAGTCGCAATGATCTCGTGTACACTGGAAGGCCTTATAAAAATGTTGCGTTACGAAATCTACAAAGGTCTTGGTTTTTGGTAAAACAGAATTTTGATGACCCCCAGCACAGCTGTACAATAGCGTAATTTTATTGTGTGGAGGGGTGTGATTTAGACGTCGGTCTGCGCCTCTTATTCTTTTAAACTGTGACAGGCACTTGTCTTGAAAAAAAAAAGAATGGTTTTCAGTACCAATTTAAACCAAGTATATCCACAGAATTAAATACTACTTGGGGGAATATCGTAATTTTTATCTTCACAAACATTTTTATTCTAGAAATATTTTCTAAACCACACTGACATAATATTGTAACAGATGTGTGTGATTTTATAAATTACATACATACATAATACTGCAGGTGAAAAAATTATAATCTATTTTATTATAGAAATGCAGAATCTCTATAAAATCTTAACCAGTACAATTTCAAGATATTTGGATCCAATAGGTTTCTCGTTATCAAATATTGTGTCATTGTTCTATGCAGTTAATTATAATACTATAACAGATCAATAGGATGCTTTTTAAATTAATATTAACTCTTAAATCAAAGAAACTAAACTATTATTATGGTTGTAGTTTGGTCAGAGCCGTGTCAAGCAATTCAGCGCCCCGGGACAATTCGCGCTCTTTCCCTACAATTTGGGCCCCAAGTAGCATATTAAGCACAAATAAATGCGCCCCTTACTTTTAAAAAACTATGACGCTCGGGGGCAATTGCCCCCTTCGCCCCCTCCCTTAACAAGGCTCTGAGTTTGGTTATTTTTTAATATTTCTATGCCATTATTTTTTCTCGAAATAAATAGTATGAAGCTTATTGTCACATTTACCTATAAAAAAACTATATATAATGTTATAGTTATAATAACATATTAAACCATAATGATCTATTCATAATAATTATTACACCACTGATCTTGAATAATATATTAGTCGTATCTATGGCTGTACTTACAGAAATAGCATTGTCCATGCTATGGGGGAGGTGAGTTACACAGCTCAAGCATTCCAAAATAAAATATTCCTTTTATCGAATCGAGTTGAATTTTAATATTTTTTAAACTTTCGATCATTGATAACCGTGACGTGGTAAAATATTGTTATTTACAATTCACACTGACCAACCTCCAAGTCACAGCAATAATAATAATTGCATCCGTCCATGGAATCGAGGTAGGATCATGTATAATAATATTATTATGTTTATCGCACACAACGACGGCGTTGCGGAAGTGGCTTTGTTGATGTATTATTATGTAATAATAGTCGCGCCACGCGTTAGTCCATCGCCGCGGAAGTGCGCCGGGCAATTATAAGGGAAAAAAATCTGTTGTACATTTCCGTGATGTAAAGTTTGTTTTTTACACACTCGGTGAGCCCAACAACAGACGAACACAAATTAAAAATTCCTCTTCAAAAGATTCGTCCTCTGATGATTTTTTTTCTGTTCTGTTTTCACTCCCATTCTACTCTAAAAGCAACAAGCTATTTGTATGTATGTATGTATATATGAATAAAAAAAAAAATCCTCCGTTTGCCCTTTGAACGCGAAACGATAATAATATCGCCGTCGTCGTTTTTCATTCTCCGCTTTTATCCCCAAACACAAAGGTATATAATACACACACCCACCCCCCCCCCNACACACACACACACACACACACACACGAGCGCACACTATATAAGAAGAAGGAACGGGTCGGGACAGCTTATTGAATTTATTATTGCGTACGACGGGGGCCCCGAGACCGCTGACTATATATACATGGTACGTATATGCGCTATGAGGCCAATAAATAATAATAATAATAATAATACGACGACGACGACGACGACAACGTCGAGTGTGCGTTTATGCGATTCGTTTAATAAATTACGCACGCGAGCGACTTATAATAAAATTATATACTTACTCTTATCATTATTATTGTATATATATTACTATGTGTATTTACTGAAATCGGTGAAACGCGTGGTATGGCGAGGAAAGTCTATCGTTAAAATATTGGTATATATAATACCTATTGGTACCTATATTGTATTAAATGATAGTATAGTCTTTAAGAGTGGTGAAATAATATGTGCCACTTATTTGTGGTACTGACCAAGACGTGTTCATTTCATCGTAATTCCTAATTTCTAATAGATAAATTACGTATTATTTGTTTATAACGTATTTCAATTTACTTATATATATATATATATATAATATATATATAATGACTAATTGGTTGCATGACAGTCAAAATGTAAACTTTGCATTGTTTTAATCAAATGAACAATAAAAATAAAAATACAGTATTTTGTATTAAAATACCTAATTAGTTCCCTCCACCCATTCGATCGAGTGCCAGAGATGGCCCTGATACATAATATTATAAATATCAGAAAATAATAATATAAAATATATCGCTATATGTGCATAAGTATAAGTAGGTATATACATCGTGTTTGTGGTAAGCTATATGGGTAAGTATATATATAAAAAAAAAATCAACCACTCTTTATATACTACTCCGCTCGACCGCAACCGATTTATTAGACAACTTTTTCAATATACAAACACTGTAAAGGTTTATATATTATTATTATTATTATTATTATTTACCTACTCTCTCTCGAAACCGTTTGAAAAAAAAAAAAAAAAACTTAAGCCTCTTTGGAAACTTTTATGCGCGCGTGCCAATACGCGTATACCCGTCGAGGCCTATGCTCTCTCTGTGTGCGACCGAGCCGGAACCGTCGGCGGTCATTTCAATCGGCTTTCCGCCCCGACATCGATTTACAAAACAAAATTACCATCCGGTCGACGTTTCCTAAACGACAATACCTATGTACGCAATATATTGTGGGTACACAGAATAAAGCAAGCATTGTGACCGCGTGCCTCCGAAAAAGTAATATAAACGAAAAAGACATCAACGTCAACGTAGCAATGATCATCATAATATTATACAGTGGAATACATATGCTGTGTGTTATTATATATTATTGTGATTATTACAGTTCAAAATATTATGAATTTTAATGTTTTCAACGAAATAATTAATAATATTATAGATTTTATAAAACGATAAAATATAATACTATTATATTATTATGTACAAACTTAGGTACAATATCATTAAATTGTTTACGGAAAGGGTATAAAGTATAAAAAGTATTAGTATCGAAAAATGTATCATAATATTGTGTTTTGACATAAGAATATATTATTATTATACACCCAGTATTATGATTCCGAACATACTTTATGTTGGAAATTCCAGTCAAAGCCTAATAAAAAAAAAAGTATATTTGTTTTTCAGATAATATTTTTACAATGCTTACTAAGCAATATTTGATGTTTTTACGCAAACTTAATTGGTTATTTACCGTTTACAGTGCCTACACGTCAATTTGTATAGATATATTTTAGTGCATAAAGTGTTTAGCTATTTGCTAGTGGAGAATAAGGATAGGTAACTCATAAATATAAACAAAAGTATTTAAAATAAAAACTGGTCCTCACAACTATTAGACTAATAGATTAAGTATAAAAAAACTGTTTTAAAATTGGTCAATTAAGTTAAATTAATTGTATATGATACGTAAAAACAAAATTCTATTTGATTTTGAAAAATCTTATATGATGTCGTCGTAATAATATTAACATTTATGTAACAATGAAATGATACAAATTTGTGCTAATCGTTCTTCTAAAAAAAAAAATTTAGATTCACATTTAGGTTTTCAATCGGTGAAGAGAAGAAAATCTACGTCCTGCAGTTGCTGAAGTGGCTGGTAAAGTTAAGTGTGTATGAAGTAAAATATGAATGATAGGCAAAGTTTCTGGATCACATAATATTTTATAAACTTTAAAGATGTTCATGGAATTTCTTTTTAATTCGACCAATTATTGGATTAATATTAGGTAGTCACTACCGCCGTAATTTAATCTCCATTTCAAAATATTTTTTTTACGAGGTCTTCTGATAAATTCAAATTTACTGTAATTAATATTCAAAATTGTGTTATAATATTAATGCCTCTTTACTTGTGAATAATAGATGAACAATATGCTTAGATAATAGTTTTGATTAATTTCTGTTAAATAAATATACCACATAACAGTATTATCTGCAGTGTACAAACTTATTTAAATAAAGTATACTGGATTTTAATTACAGTAGAGTCCAGCTAATCCGGACTTGATGGGACCGACTCTATCCGGATTATCGAAAATTCGAATCAAACTAAATTACTTTTTTTTTTAAACAATATCTTATATGTAATCGAAACGATAAAATCGTAATCATGGGTATTCCCGAATATAAACATATTAAACATGAGTACTAAAGTACGAAATATATAGATTGTCTGGATGAGCGATGACCGGATTAGCGAGACTCTATTGTAAACCATTTATATTTATTAATAATTCATTTTATTATAATATAAACGCCAAAAATTACAAACAGATTCTACAAATACAATTTATTAAAATATAAATCCAACACTTAACAGTATAGTTTTGAACTTTATATAAATTTAAAAATACGAAAATCAGGGAGTACAATATTATCATGTTCTAAGCATGCGGTGAATAAAACAAACCGTAGAAATGCAATTTGTTTTTCAATTTGAAAACCTCTTCTTAATCACTACTATAGGTTTCCTTGAAAA
>WHPZ01590723.1:7593-20279 GCA_016617965.1 Macrosiphum rosae
AATGATATTGTATCATTGAATTCAAATTTAATAGCATCCATTATACAGTGACCTACTTGTAGCCTACTGTACAGCAGAGCGACATCCACTTACCCACCTTTTTTAATAATATTTTAACATATTTTAGACTTAAAATAAACAAAAATACACATTTATAATATAGTATAGTACCTATACCTAATTATATAATATTATGAAAATATTCTATAAATTACTACTTAACTTTTCAGTGGGTATTACAGTAAACAATATTGTATTTCAATAGACACAGCTTAGAATAATTTAAATATTTTATGTACATGCATGTTTAGATATTTTGTATTAAGGCAGGTAGGTACCTAATTACTTTGAATTGATCCATTATCATTTCTTTTTTTTTTTATAACAAACTGCTCCATATTATAGAAATACAATAAGTAGGTAATTAACTTAAGTTAACAGATTAGGTAATTAGTAAATTAATATATTAAATGATTAATGTTTGTTATTTCTACAAAACTAAAAACACGTTATAAGACTTGGGACACACATTTTTCATTCAGGGGACACACTTTGATTTTCAGGTGACACAGTATTTTAACCTTTGGTAGACTGTATACATTTTTTTAATACTTGTTACTACATCTGCAGACTTATTTAAATAAATAATATTGTCGTTGGTTATTGTGCATACTAATTCGCCAAATGTTTTGACAGTACCAAATGCATGAAGGTGGCTAAATAGGATTAAGTTCAGGCTAGTATCCAATCCAGGTCCTAGGATGGATTAGGCTGGACAGCCAAATCCATCATGTTATTTCTTGATGGTTATTAGTGGATGGTTTAGAATACTTAAATGTGACGTCAGTCTTAGATTATTAATTAAAATTTAACAATTTTGTTATAAATATTTTTTAAATCAGGCATTGATTTTGCTCTACACTTTCAAGCCGGTAAGTTAATTTAACAAATATCTGGAGCTAAAAAATAAGTAAAAACACATTAACAATAGACATTTATATATAGTGTGTTTCAAATCGTAGGTACCTATGTGAGCATATTTTACCATGAAATATTAAAATTAGGAAAAAATTATCTACCTATGCAAAAATGGTTTTGATTCATATTATTATCTAGACAAATTACCTAGATATTAAATAGGTTTTTATTAATTAGAAAGCGGATGTATGGAGGGTATCATTTAAGATTAAAATGGAAATTATTTTTGAAATAACATTAATATTCATGTACAGTTTAATTTTGACCTACAGTCTACGCATATAGTAAATTAAATAATTAAAACAAAAACATTATAATATTTAGACATTGTTTTATTTTATTGTTTGGTGGCTCGTATTATGTGACATAGTTACGTGCGTTGCCCGTGAATCCACGCGAAATTGGGTAGGTACATTAGAATTTAACATATCCATTACAGCACGCACCTGCTATACAGCAGATACCTTCCTGGTTTTTCTATACTACAATTTATTATGTAATTTAATTTGAAATGTGGTTGGTTAAATATCCTAAAATCAAAAAAAAAATGTGACGATATAATATTTATTTAATTTGAACCTTCGTTATAATATATATAGTAGTCGTTTGATATTCATATTATCTTTTAGTTCTTATAACTTTTATTTTTTATAAATTTAGTAACCGAAGTTTTAACATAAACAACATAATATTTGCCTTCGTAAAATATATAATATTATGTAGAATTTACATTGTAAATATTAACCGTTTCGTATTTGCATTTATATTAAAAATAATTACTTATATAATTTACTTACACTATGGCGATGCTCATAAATGTTATTAATGTCCATTAGGATAAACTACTGAGGTTTCTTCATAAAGGTTTGTATTTAAGTATTTTTACTGATGCTTAAATAAAAACTTTATCGGCAAGATAGAAAAACTCTTTAATAGAGTATCACTGAGTTTTGATACTAGACGTGGTTTTGCTTAAAAAAATTGTTGTAAGACGTTAAAGTGTAATAATATAAATTATTTATACACTTCGCTCAAAATCTGAAAAATTTTATGAATTTATTAAAAATAAATTAAACTTTTTATATTGATGTAACTCAAAATATAGGATAATATTAGTAAGAACATTGAGAATTACGTAATTGGTACTAATAATTACTATACTTCACCTTAAAATTATACAAATATATAGTATAAGGAAGTAAATAAGGACACAGGGAATTAGTTTCCAATTTACTTTGATATCATCGTTATTGACTAGCAAATAACTATATTTTCCTCTATTAAGTATATCACATCCAACTTCAATAAGTAGCTACCTAGGTATATAATATACAAATAGGTACCTTTACACAAATATATAATAATATGTTTAACAGTATTTTAACTATTGTTATTTGTTTCTAAATGACAATAAATGTAAAATTATACCTAGGCGAACGACCTATGTCCTATACAGTATAATTCTGGCCGTTCTAAATAGTTTATATTTTTTTAACACAATTTATAACAATAATTATAGACAACCTACTTATGAGTTATGTTATGTAATATATAAAATATTATTAGCTTATAACATGTACAATTAATTTATACTACGTAAATAATAAACAATTATGTTATTTAACGTGATTTGAAAAGTGCAAAAGCACATGCATTTATCTATTTATATTATAGTACATGTATTAATATTTAAATAATTAATAATAATTATATTAATTATTTAAATCCTCACGCGTACAACCTACTTAATTATTTTGAAATTGACATCATTATACTGCACAGTACCTATACGAACAACTACCGTATTGTTATATTATACTGTACTTGACAACGTCGGTATTGCAATATTATGCGATACTATGCATCGAGTCGAATCCGAACTTTGGGAACCCGTCGCTGACGTCATACAAAATAATCGATAGGCCCTCCCTGCACCACATAGGCTGCTATATAGTGTTAACAGCTGCAACTGACAAACGTGTGGGTTGCGTATTTAGTGTTCTTTTACCGAATTGCTTTACATATGACAGTTTGATAGCGGACTTGTTATAGGAAACAACAATTTCCACTGTCTATGTAAAATATAAAACAAATATCCTTTATTTTTTTTTTCCAACGCATAGTGTTAAGTTTGTATGCCTAAAACGTTAAAGCAGCAACAACAACAACAACAAATTATAACTTCACCCGTTACTCAAAACAATATTAAATAATATTATTTTAATTTATGTAATCACAATTTTTTGCAACCATTTAATTGCCATATTGAACAAACTTTAACTTAAGTTAAATTTATAAACAATTATTTGAATGTCAGTCAATCTTACGATGGAAATCATAAAAGCAAATGATGACAGCAACATAAACCTCAATAATTGTAACAGAACGGATATTGCAGATGAACACGACAATGCTTTTTACTCGTTTTGTGAAACGAGTCACACGAATTGGAAGTAAGTTCTACGATTAAATTATTTAAATTATTAAGGTTTTTTTTTATTTTAGTTTCATTATTTTTAGAATGTTTTGAAAAGGTAAATAAATGTTGAAAATATAAAAGTTCACAATAAAAATAATAATCCCATTATTAAGTTTAAATATTAGTAGTAAGTACCTAAGTATAGGTTATTTGCATAAATCCTGAATTAGAATTATAAATACTTATAGAAAATATAGAATTTTATAGCACAAAGTCTTAAAATGTACTACAATATGTTGATTATATTTAAAAGTACCACCACATGATTTGTATTTCACGAAAATTGTAAAAGCCTTTATTCCTGACTCAATAAGGTTGTTTAGAGTATTCAAAAAAAAAATGTAGTACTGTCTATTGTTCAACGTCTGTGATTAATTACTTTATTAAAAAATACAAATCATTATCTATGATCCTTAACTAGTCTAGAATGATTTTTTACTAAAATAATCTTACGAAACATTTTTATAGTGTAACAAAGATGGGACAAATACTCAATGCAGTTCTTTTTTTTTTTAACTTCCTAATATAGACCAAAATACATTTGACAAGAAATCTGTCGTTAGTTATAATATTAAAAATTGTAATCAAATGATTATTAAATTAAATCAAAAATTATTATTATAATTATTACTGTAGTAGAATTCTCAAAAAAATCTTAATTATTTTTTATATATAATGCTTTATACATGCTTTAGGATTTGACATTTGATTCTTAATCTTTTAATTCATTTAAATTATTAATATAATAATATAGTATGATCCGCTACCCTTAGTTATTATGGCCTGTTAAATTTTTGCTTTTTTCCTAATATAATTATTATAAGTGGCGATTATTTTTTTATAACAATAGCTGCTTAGTTAAAATTAACAAATAGATATGTTTAATTCTACAATTAATACATATACCTATTATTATAAATAATATGAAATTATGAAATGTCAAAATTTGGTTTTTTAGTGAAAACAATAAAGTTGGATACTTAGAAGAACAATATGAAATTCTTCATTCATCTGTTATAGCTTTGACTTCACATTTTTCACAGGTAGCATGCAAGTTTATGAGTACAAGCACTTAAACTGTTTATCATTTTCGACTATTCTGGTTCTTTTATTAATTGCACCATAATATCTTAAGATTGACAACTAAAATAGATTTGATAACTATAATTATATTTTTAATACATTCACATTTAAAATTTTGAAACACTTCTTTTTCTTCTTTTACTAACACGAAAATCCTAAATGTATTATGTATATACATGTGTGTTTAATATGCAGGTACAGTTACGAATTCATCAAATTATTGAGTCACCTGATGAAGAGAAAAAACATTTACTTAAAAATTTAGAAGAATTTGCATTTAAAGGCATCCCAAACGTGTATACGAATTGCTCTTTGAACCACTTACTTGTGACGACGGTAGATTTTTGTTAATGACATTTTATGAACGAAAATGTATAGATTTTTTACTCTTAGAACGATGACGACAATATGGTTGAAAAGAAACATCAAGTTCAAATTGAAGTAATCAAGGAAATGAAAAAACAATTGGAAGCTTTAGAGAGCCATATATACAATAATAAAGACGAATTTGATCTTCCAGAAAGTTTCGTAGACGTTTTCCGCGAAAGACAAAACAACATAATTAGTAAATATTATCTTTTTAATCCACACAAAATCTATATTCTCTTTTTTTCGTTTTGTTACGTAAGTAATTAATATAATCCTAATCAAACGGTTTTATTTTTAGATCAAGTTGAAAAAAAATTAAATTTAAGTATCAAAAACTCTAAAAACATGTCTGTAGAAGAACTAAAAGAAGAAGTTGATAACGCAATTCAAAAAGTACGTAATCAATCATTCATACTAATAAACAACAATCAACACCTATAAAATATTATCATTTTATATTTTAGTAAAATACCTAAACTCTTAAATAAATATACTCAAAAGTCATAAATAGGTCTTTGAAATAAATGTTCACAAAAAATTTATTTATTACAACATATTTTGATGTTGGGGGGGATTAATCCCCTTGAACTTCCCCATCGTGAATACTTACATTACTGGACTATAGGTTTATATCATACATGAAGTTCACATTGTGAAAATTACAAGTTAAGTAATTCTTATATTAAACGATTCTTTTAAGTTATAATACATAGGTACTTACATAGGCGTAATTTCGCTAAAATTCAGGGGGTGCAAAACTAATCAGGAAAGTTACAAGCTTTCTACAAAATTGAAAAATACCGCTTAAAAATGTATTTACCACTTATTCAATTCCAGTTCCCCGATCAAAATTGTATACACAACTTAGTATTATCATTAATATGAAGTAAATAAAATGTATTATATAAATTAAAATAATTAGTCAACACTGTAATTTATTACATTGATGTATTAAATATTAATACATATTAATTAACAAAATTAAATTAAACTTAAGCCTCTACCATGTACAGTTGTTGCTGCATTGTCCCATAGTTGTTCTGAATTAAGTTTTAAGCCTTCGTAATCAGGAAAAACATCATTCTCAAGACGCAGTGTTTGTAGGTATTGTCATAAATAGTTTTAAAATTTCAGATAATAAAGGAAACCCATTTTTAATATCACCTTGTTTCATATTATAATCTAATTTGTTTTGAAATACACTATTATTTGAGTTAGTCTATTTAGATTTGAACATTCTATTAAAGATATTTAGTTTTACTTTAGGTTCATGATTATCAAACTTATAGGTCTTACAAATAATGTCTAATAATGTTAACATTATTTTATAAATATTTAAAAAATTGGAAAAATTATACATTATAAGTATAGAAAATTTAAGGGGTGCAAAATGATAGTTTTTCACCCCCTCAATAATTCCAGGGGGTGCAAGTGCACCCCTTTGCACCCCCGAGATTACGCTTATAGCGCACCTACGTCTAAAATGCCCATTACATAAAAACATGTGAAATTAGATTTTCCTAGTGTGTGAATCTAATGCATTATGTAACAACTAACAGTAGGAAGTAGGTACCTATTACATAATATAACTGTTTGTCGGAAAATGTATTGATATAATCATAATATTAACCTTCAAGTACAATGCACTGTTCTATACTTCTATAGTATCTATTATAATATACCATTGTATTATTAAGAAGTGCTAATTATCTAGCTACCCCTTTATAATATAGTCTCCCCCCCCCCCGATGACCACCTATGTTCAAGATTTGATTGTTTTCGTATAACAAATGTCGTATATGATTGTTAATTAATCAGCAAAATACACTTAACCAATCCTTTATATATAGCTGATAAATCCAATGAAAGCCACAGAACATTTGGTCGATCAGTTAAAAACCCAAATAGCAGATCTTGAAAGGTTTATACAATATTTACAAAGTAAGTATACAATTAGTTAATTAATTATTGTTTTACAGGCTATATGTCAATATAATCGTATTAATATTGTAATTGCGTATGGTATAACCAACGTTGGAACAAAATCATTCATTTATCCGCTATATAGTCATTACTTAAATTTAATTAAAATGTAACTTGGAAGGAAATTTGAGTTGAAGATTTAATAATGTTTTATTCACAATATATTATATAATACCTTTCTATAATAACGGATTTTAAACCTAGAGAGACGAATTGTTATAAGGATTCTTAAATACGATTACATTTTATTTAATAGCTCAACTGAAAATAAATTTTAACTACTTATTATATTTTGCAAAGAGTATTACTACGTAGACTTAAAAATATAAATTAGTTTTTAAGTTATAGGTACCTATTAATTGGCAAACAAAATTATTTGAAATTAAATCAATCAATATATTATTAATTATTTATTTCCATTAAACGAACTTGCATTTCATCGTAGAAGTGACACATTATGTTCATACAAATTTTACATTTTATCTACAATTTTCAGCTGGTAAAATCAAATTGAAAACACCAGGAGATAAAATCACGAAAACATCAGTATCTAAGGACAAAAGTTTTGAACGCAAATCGAGAGACGTGGTAATTACACAATTTAATCACGTAATGGACTTTTTTTTTTTAATTTTATAAAATACTACAATAAATGTGTTACCATTAAAAAAATAAACCAAATGTAGGTAAAATAAAATTGGAAAAATAAAAAAAAATAGTTCTAAATAAAACTATGCATAAACGCGGAAATACAAATTTGAATACTTCTTTATGATACATTTATTTTTACTTTTATTTTGTCACATTTAAAGTTGTATCTACCATATTATAACAGTGATAAAACTTATTAAAAACATCCATTCAGTTTATAAATATTTATTATATTATATTTGCTATTTTTCACTTTATAATTGAAGCACGAAAATCCAAAACGTGGTATTGCCAACATTTCGAAAATCGATTAAAAATCGATTTTTATGGAAAAAAATGTGAGAAATTCGATTTTGCAGTCAGAATTAAATTAAGCTATATCGATTAATTTTGTGAATAAAATTGATTTTAAAACTGATGTTCAACGCATGACGTGATATTGCCATATTTAATGAAAAAGCAAAACGTGGTATTACATGTTCAATCATGTTCAAAACGTATTATTTCCTATATGTTATTTGTATTGGGGCATACTTGTTGTCATAGCAAAACGTGGTACTGCTAATATTAAATTTTTCTTCAAAACGTGATATTGCCGGTAATAATGCGTTTTGCATCAACAGAAATAGGACCAACTTCAAAACGTGCTATTGCCATTACCTTTCCAAAACCTGCAACACCACGTTTTGGCCTGTAAACACTTTTTTAAAGTATTAAAAATGAGTTTTAAACTCAAAATAGATTAATTTTGACACCACCATTTTTTTTTTCATTTTTCACATTTGATTAAACTAATTACAAATATTAATTCATGTTATAAAACGTAAATACGTAATTTAGTTTTTCTTAATTTGTGATAATTTCGATTCTTGGCAATACCACGTTTTGGATTATCACCCTTCAATTACGACTTTATAATATCAACACTGTATACTTACCCTACATTTTGTCGATTATATCCTAACAGTAGGTAGGTATATTTATTTTTGACAACACTATTGTCTTTTTATTAGATCGTGTAAAAGGTTATTATGAACTATACTAGTGTGATTACTGATTGATGTCATCTCAGATAACTAGTTGTCAAATTTGTAACTGAGACCGATTGTAGTTTATTCTTATTTCGTATTATAAACAATTCCATTAAGTAGGTAAAATATTATAGACTGCCTATTAATTTTTTATATACTAATACTCAGAATTCAAATAAGTAGATACCTAATCAAATCCCGAAAGCTACCTAAACGTTGTTAATTACAAACATATGTTTACTATACAAAATAAATTACAACCAATAGAATTCAATATATAACACATTTATAAATATGAACAAGTTAGGAAAGCTCAATATGTTGACACTCTACGAGCATGCTAAATTTCCGGTCTCTATAAATGCATTTTAATACAACGCAATAAATTATAATTTAATATTATACAATTTTAAAATAATTATTTGGTACCTAACCTTCATATTTTTGTATCTATCTTTGTTCTTTTAATACTAATATAAAATATGATTTATGAATTTACTTAGAATATAACCGCACTTATTCCATTTTAGTATAAACAATCGTAACTATAAAAAATGGGTAGTAAGTGCCGGTAACTATCGGACGGAGGGACGGACACAACGAGGATATTATAAGGTGTTCTGAACATATTATGTTTAGAAATCTAAAACAGAGTAAAATTATAACTTAGATAATAGACAGAAAAATGTAAAAATGTATCTTTAGATAAGTAAAATAGGATAACGTTAAATGATATTTAAAATCAATAATTTCTTTAACTTACAACGGATCGCATTAAATTATTATTTTTTAGCAGTGTCAATGCGTAACATGCATTCAATTTCGTTAAAAAGAAGTGTTTCCTTGAGTCACTTAGAATTTTTAAGTAATAATAGTAATATAAAACATAGCCTACAATTGCATTATGTATAAACAATAATAATACGTTTAATTGGTGGAAAGTTTTAAGACCCAAAGACAAATATTTTTTGAATTACAATACATCAAGTAATAACTAATAAGTAATAAGACAGAAATAACCGAAATATTGTTAGACGTAGACATTTTATTTTTTGTTTAAACATTCAATATTAACGTAATTAGAAATTTTATCTATAGAAAAATATGTGAATAGGTATATTTTCGATATTTTAAAATTACTATTTTACAAGAACAACTTTACTGATTACGACCCTTGCATAACATTTCCAAGCTGTTCAACCTGGAAATAAATAATATCAACATTTATAAAACAATTTGAAGAATTCAAATGTCTATAAAGTACAAATAACTCAAAAAGAGCCAAATTATTTTTTAAATTATATTATATCTCAAAAATGCTAATTTTAAAACATTGGGAAAGCTTTTTGGAAAACTTTTTACTTCCCAACGAGATCTACCAGAGTATAGAAATAACCTCAAAATGTAAACATTTTTGATTGCTCCAAAACATGACAATACACACAAAAAAAAATAACTTTAAAATAATTTTTAAATTTAAATTACTACAATAGAGGTATAGGTAACGATAATAATATAGTAATAATAGATACCTACTATAATACATTTTTAAATATATTATGAACTTTATTTTGATTTATGAATACTGAATACCTACTAAATAACTTATTAAACTAAGCAACCTCCATATAGTGTTGGTGTTGAAAAATATATATTATATGCTTTAAATATTATGTTAATTTAATCTGTGTATATCTTTTATTCATAATAAGTATATTAATATTTTTTAATATTTCGCACATTTACAGAAAACAGTGGGTGCTGTTAGACGGTTAACTGCAATAATACAAATGTTCATCGGTACTCAAATATCATGCACTCAACGACATTTCAAAATGAATACACTGAAGAAATCAATGAAAATAAATCACTGGGGGTAAGTCTACACATTACGTGCCCCTACCTATATATAATAGACACGATGGCGTTTTTAGGGGGCTCGGGGGGCAATTCCCCCCAAATTCCAAAAAAAGGTGAATAGGTACCTACTATATATACAATTTAATATAATATATGGTAATGTACTCTTTTATATTATTACGGTACCTAATATTATATTAGTATACTCGATATTGGTTTAATTGCAAATTATCGTTAGTCGTAATCTTATATTTTCGTGAAGTACGCCAGTAAATAGTACATAGTTTTCCGATAGATAGTGACTTTCAGGTTCTCTAATTCGAATTAGGTAGATATATTTTTATTGATATGTTTGACGACTGTCGTCTTCAGATAATTTATTGTTTCAATAATTGTAGCTGTGAATCATTTTACCATGGATAAATCCATTTCAGCATTACGAGTTACGACGTCTTAAAATCTGGCCGAGTACACAGGGCCGTAATTGAAAAACATTTTGAAGAGTGCCAGTTAAGTGCTCAGGGAGGAGTTAGGGGTTATATCCCCCATTGTCTTTTTTTGACTGACCTACAGAAATCAAGTCATTAGTTATTACAGTCGTTTTAGAGTCATTCATTTTTATTAATTATTAATTTTATTCGTTGAGTCAAAAAGCTTGAAAATGTAATACAAGGCTCCTAATATTAACAATAATATATTGTTACAATTGGAAATGACAGTTAAATAATATTTAAAATATAGTCACAATTTTTTTAGATTTTTTTTTATATGTCAAAAAATTTGCTTGTTGAGTAAATAGCGTGAACAACAAGGCTGTAACAATACAAACATTAACATTAACATGATGTTTTTATAGTGATTACAGAGCCAACTTGGAGTTGGTTGTTGCAGAACTATTGGAAATGCTTGCTTTACCTGAAGTTCATGTTGATAGTGATTACATGTCAGACTCTGAAGGTGCCATTGCTGCAATGGAATGCAATGGAAAAATAGCTTTAATGGTTCGGAATCGATTAGCTCCAGCCATTCAACATTTGATTCAACATGGCCTCATGGTGGTAAAGTTAAACTTTAAAAAATCATTAATTATAATTCATAAATCATCAATTTTATTGTGTTTGTGTAATTTGTACACGATTTAAAAAAAAATAAAAGTCTTAGATACAGTAGGTCGGAACATTAAAAGCTAAGTAGTCAAAAGTAAAAAATGAAAATTCTCAGTACTTTTTAAAATAATGGAAAAACATAAAAAAAATCTGGATTAATTTAATATTTCAATTTAAATGACTGTAGGTATATAGAGACTTGAACTTTTATGAAATTTTCACATAAGCATTTTAAAAATGTTATGGCTTTTTTGTGCTTTTAAATTTTTTTTTATTTATGTGTGATACCATATTATCTATTTTAACTAAAAAAACTTGAACATTTAATACAAGGTTCCTCACATGTTTTGATTACCAAATTTAAAAAATACAAGGATTTTATAAAATGCCAACGGTCACACATAATCCAAACGTTGACGACATCCTCAAATCCACCATTATTTTGAACTAGGCATCGATCCTATAGAAATATTACATTTTAATAATAATCTCTTTTACTAGAACTGAGTTGTTTATTTTTACTTTGACGATAACCTCAACTAGGTTTATACCTATAACCTATACCTACAATATAAGATTTATTAAAAATGATGTGTTATTATATTTAAGTGTTTAGATTCACATCACTAAAGACATTAATATAGGTATTAAATATACCTGTACCTATACGTCCTACAGCCTATAGGTACCCAGTCGATACCGAAAATGTCTAAATCCGTAGCAGTATAATATATACCTATTAATATTACGCACTACTCAGGTTGGTCAAAGTACGAGTGTCGTACCATTTGTGGACTGTTTGCATCCAAAGATGAACAACTCAAAATCATCAATGCACGCATGGGAGCTTATATTAAAATACTATGAGATCAAAAACGGTGATTACTTCAACTCGACACCTGCCCGTAAACTATCTCAGAGTTTCAATTTAGACATTGAAGGCTGTAAATCGTCAGTTTCTTATAAACAAGTAATTACTCACATGACAATTTTTTTTTTTTTTTTTATGATTGGGGGACGAGGTGGCCGAGCGGTCTAACGCGTCGACTGCGGCGCTGGCAGTCGCGGGTTCGATTCTCTCGACCACTGGGCGGCATTTTTCTCCGGGCAAGTCACGGTGTCCGGAGAACAAGTGCCGCCATCCCC
>WHPZ01590725.1:8817-49228 GCA_016617965.1 Macrosiphum rosae
GGCTTTAGAATTTGCAAATGTATTTATTACATCGTCCAACTTTATTTTTGCAGCAACATCTTTTGTGACTAACTCGCAACTAGTTAATAGCTGGTATTCTCCAGTAATAAAATATTAAATAATATAAAAATGCGTCTATGCCACTATGTCAACTTTATTAAATATACAAATTACGAGTTCACTAAACAATACGGATTTCCGATTGGTGAACAAATAACGAAAATAATAAATATTGAATGGGCCCATCGCCCATGAGTATTATTATTAACAACTAATAAGTTATAAGAATAGCTATAAATACTAAATAGTAACCGTCTCCACTCCGCCACTCCACCAAACATCTGCTATATAGCTCGTCAATAGTTTATTGTTTATTATTGGAGTTGCGAAAACGAATTTATATTCATAGGAAGACAACTATTTAGAACACATTCTTGGCCCCCATTTATTATTTAGCCATGTTAATGATTTTATAATATTATAAAATGTGAAAAAATACTAAAAACCAATTTTCATTATGGTTTCACTTTGCTAACTTACCCGCTAGTTGCGCCACTGTTGAGGCATCAATTAATGTTATATAATTATTATTAATAATAGTTACAATAATAATTCAATGAGCCAAGCAGATCAATACTCCAAAGACAAGTGCCAAACACTTGTATTATTTATATAACTTAATGTTCATTAATACTAATGTTTGGATGGAACTGTTGTTCAAATGATTATTTAAAAACTTAAAGCAAGGTGCTTATAGTTTATACCAACAGTATTGTACATCGCATTTTTTATAGCGAACAATTTATAATTCATTATGTATTTTACATATTCAAATAATAAATTGACACCAACGATACTTTCAATTGTTATTTGTATCAACGGTTAAGTCTAAACAAATTACTACCTATTGACATTGGAATTAACAGAAAAATTAAATAAGTAATTCAGTATTCTACGCTCTGCGTTTCCATTACACATCATCATAAACAATTAATCCGACATAATTTTACACCTAGAATATATTTATTTATTTTTTATATAAGTAGACAAATAGACAATATAGTGTTAAGGGGACGTTACAGTGACATTTGTTGTCTCCGTCTCACAAGTGCGTAACATAGCAAATTTTACGCTCAGCAAAACACATTTATCTCCCGTTAGTTTAAAAATTAGAGCGTATTGACCTCTTATAAAATTTAAAGGTAAGATTATTATCTAGACAATGACATATTATTTTAGTTATATTTTAATTTTAAAGCGAGTTATGAGTATTTTAAGATGTACAAACAGCTTACAATTTTAAAATACACATAACTCGCTTTAAAATTAAATTTGCTATGTTACGCACTTGTAAGATAGAGAAACAAATGTAACTGTAACGGGCCTTAATTCATATTAATACAAAAATTAGTCTTATGTTTTTATAAATTTTGTAAATCCGTCCAAAAAATCATACATGTGTTTAATAATTTGGCAAAATAAAATTTCTGTCATTATATAATTGATTAAATTTACAATTATATAATAACAGAAATGCCCTGTCGTATGACAGATAGCTGCAATCATAAATATTTGTTTAATCTTAATATTAATAATTGTAGTTAGGTATCTGTCACAAAAATTCGACACCTGCTTAAATAACAATAACACATTTATTTTATTATTGTAAGCTAGGTACGTGATTGGTTGACACTTGACAGCCTAGACAGTCGCACATACTTTTATTATAGGTATAGAAAATCGAGCGCGATCAGCCATCTTAATTATTGTTCGAAAGTCGAAATAAAATACAATACGAATTTAAAACGTAAGAAAAATTATATGTTATTACGTGGAATGAAATCGGAAAATGATAAAATCTTATGCGGAAGAACACGATTAAAACCGTGGTTTTCTGGAAATGGAAACCATACGCTAGCTGTTCCAGCTAGTCGATATCATAGGTTGCGTGTCGGTAAAGGTGGTCGGACGAAAAACCGGGTCAAAAGTGTAATAAAATAAAGAAAAAAAATATAATATTATGTGATATACGTATATGCTTTACGTTTTATACAAATGTTGCCGAGACAAATAATCCCGTGCGTATACGAATTGGCAATCGAAAAGTTTACAGTTACGACCATAAAAAAATAATAACAATAATAACCAAAAGAACATTCGGTCGGACCGGACATTTATGTGTGACTGTCACTTGCAATATTTTTTTCGCTTAATCCCACATGGCACAGACACACCGACACTTTGACGTTAATAATATTTCGAACAAAATATATTATAATTCCATCATATTATTTTTTCTGTGCCTGCGGAAATGTGCTTAATGTAGATATTACATATTTACACGGCGTACGTCTACGCATACCGAGACACATCATTATTAATGAATTAATGCTCTTCCGTATTTAACCGATATTATGAAGCACATAAACTATGGATACGTGTACCTAAGCTTTAACTCTGAATATTGCATAATATTATCATGAACAAATTGTATCTCCATAATATTTGGAATTACCTACGTTTAGAAATCAACTAAAATAGTTGAAGAAATAATAACACTTATCTGGGCTGTTTTTTTTTTAAAAAACTACTTTTTAAGAATTAAAAAAAACAATTATCCACAAAACCCATTATTATTACAGACTATTACAAATTACATTTATTTGAAGATAAAAAGTAGTTACAATTTTGAAATATTTTTTTACCTACAATTTTAGCTAGACTTTATTTTTCACTCTATACCTACTTCAGAATCTAAAAAAATGTATAGGTACACCTACGAAACATTTTACAATAATGTTATAAAATTTAGTTGAATTGTATTTCTGCTTGTTAAAATATGTCTTGCAGTCATTACTTTTTCAACAATTAGGAAAACAAATGCTATCGTTGATTAAAAAACTAAAAGTGTCATATATATTTCTTACTCGCATAAAATAAATCAAAATTGGAACCGAAAGCAAATCTAGAACCAAAAAGATTTAGGAGATTTTAGATTATAATATACGTTGATTAATTGTTATAAAATTGTACGGATTTTGTTAGGTTAGGTAACTATTTATAATATTTAGTAGGTATAAGACATTAATAAGTAGTAAGTACCATAAATAATTATGATCTAAACTTGGTTTTACAAAGATTTGTATGTTTTTTTTGTGTCCGTCGACATATTTCGGAGCAGAAAACATAAATCAATCTTCAACTTTCAGAGTGGTTTCTAAAAGCCAATCGGATCTAGTTGGTACTTTAGGAGGTCAAAAGTAAAAGATTCCCAATAAACTTTTCATAATGATCGAGATGAACAAAAATAAAAGGTTAAACTAGAATTTTTATACAAAACAAGTTCTTGACAAAATTGATTTTGTTTTTTGTTGTTGTAATTCAATTCTGAATGAACATAGACACAAGATTATGCATGTATAATAATTATTCCTTTACTGTTAAAAAATAAATGAATACGGGATCATTAAATATTCTAAAATTTAAATCTTAATCGTTACCTACGATATTATTTATCACGATATCGACTTACAATTTAAGAAATATCCTATAACCTTGATAGTTATATAATTACTTTTTTGATTTATAGTCACACTATATAAAGTATATAAACACTATATCATATTTTTTTCTTTTCGATTTAATAAACCATGTGATTGCTATAACGTCTACATTTCTTCACCGTTACACAGTAGTTTTTTTTTTTTTTTGATGATTTGTGAAACTACTGAGAAAATTTAAAAATTACCATTTCTAAAATTCTAACATCAATGGATTTCCAATCGAAATCAAATCGTGGGTTAAATAAAACTTTTTGAGCTCTCCTTTTACATGAGAAAAAATTCACAGCAAAAGTTTATTATAAAAATAAAATCATATGTTGAGTAAAACCAATCCCCATTTTACTCCTATAATCTGAAACTTTGGAAGTACTTCATTGAATGTAGTCTATAAAATATTAAAATCTTGCCCAAAAAACCTCAAATCAAGTTAAGTACAATAATTCATAATAGTGTTTTAATATTTCTTTCGGAAAGAGAAGTGAATAATGATTTTTTCCTTGACACTAACTAATAATTAATTTTTAATTAAAATATTTTAAAAACTCGTAATCGTAGTTATTTTTGTATTGAAATGATAATTTATTATACTTAATGACTATTATTAATCTGAAAGTATATAATATAATATCGGCAATACCCTCGCATGAGAGTAAAGAATTTTTTTATGTATACCTAAGTACTTTGGAAATATGTTTGTATGAAATTGATGAGTATAACTACCTATATATGTATCTGCTACCTACCCACTTCGTACTTGAGTTATTAATGTGGGTAAAACATACATTTTAATATGCCGTGTGCACTTAAAGAACGCGAATGTATATTATTTAGTTTATTAATTATTTCAATTCGAATTTACTGTTGAAATGTTTCTCATTTTTATCCGTTTAGGGTAGAACTGAGGTTTATTATGCTCGTTGTATAAAGTACAGTATGCGAAATGGTTGCTTGCGTTGCATTAATTTCAGTTACCTATGTAATTTTTAAGGACTCGGTTTGTAAACCTTAACTCTCTCGTACAGAATTAGATATTTGTACGAAATAATTGCCGATGTTTTTTACTTTTAACATTAAACCAATAACAAACCGGCATTATAATCAATGGTCATAATCGCAAACGTAGGTATGTGTTATTTTTGCATTACTTGCAGAAATAATCTCGTGCGGTTCGTACGACTTCGGACTTGGCATAATATATTATTTACAAACGTCGGTGATCACACTAATTGCCAAAATATAATACTAATTTCGTATTCCATGTTATACCTATTAATATAATAATATTTTTAGTATGATATAATTAGTACTTTAAGTAGGTACTATTAGTATTTTAAGAATGATTTTTCCTCCAAGTATTATAATATATTCGAATTTTTTTTTACACAAAATAATTGGGTTTTTTTTTAATTTTTAAGATCAGAAACTATATAAATAATTATGTATTCCCCCCCCCAGCCGCTGCTCAACACCTGCGCACTCCAATCGATACCCAATAGACGCTATATTACTATTTATTGTTAATAATGGGATTATCTGATTTTGTCAAAAACCGTCACACTGACGTTTACGTCCGAATACCTTTCAAAGTTAATTTAATCATGACCCCGAAATTTCAAACGTTAATTCCATCGTTGTCGGATTATCACGACGTGTTGGGGAAAAAAACCATATTATATTTAAACGTCACACGCAGCGTTTTATACCGCATATACCGCACGGATATTACCAGCTCTATATACCAAGCAGCGACCGCGAGTATACCTTGAGCTAAAATTTTTGGAAAATCATATTAGTTTTTGTCGAGACAGACGGACGCGGAGTGATTGTGTTCGGGTGGTCGGTAAAAGTATATAATATATAAATGCGTCATGACAACATCCATTTGCACGACCTATTTAATTTTTTTTTTCCATATATATTTTATCACATACACACGTATATAATACACTTACGTTTGTGTATGCGTTCGCGTTTTTTGTGTACGCATTTTTCACATTACTCTTTTAAGTCTGGAAAAAAAGTAATCCTCATTCGTCATCAGGCCTCGTCATGTCACAAGTGCCCCCCCTCCCCACCACAATAACACTCTGCTGCCATATAGTTCAATATATTCGTTTGTCCTTATACCTGCAGCTAGGTTAGGTTAGGTGACATTTTTTACACATCTCTGTGAAAATAATATATAGACTCTGTGGCAAATATAATATATACATAGAATAATATTTCTTTACATTTTAATATTATTAGTTAAATACCTTGCCAGTTGCCCACTAGCCGTTATACCGGTGTATTTTAATCCGTATCATAAATATTCGAGAAAACACGAATGAATTATAGAATTAATGTCTCCGTGGTAGCAGCTACTCCCTAACTTCGTTGACGTATTAAAATGAACTAAACCAAATCGATTTATATAACTTTCACACTTCGAAAACAACTGACAACCCCCACCAGCCTCACTAAATAATACACGTGTTGCTCATGCATGCACTGTCAAGTACTTAGGCCAACTATTTGATAAAAGACTAACATGTGAAAAACAAATCATGTAAACTCAACATAAGATCAAAAACATCCATTAATATAACTTACTCACTAGAAATCTCGAACCAATCTAAACCCATAGAATTAATTCAGTAGAACGCAGCCAAAATATCTAATATTAAAAAAATAAAAATCTGCCAATAAAAAATACTCTGTCTCATCACCAACGCTTTATACGACGTGTCCGTCCAGGTGGTACCTGCACTTATAGTACTACAACTTCATACAATCATACATCAATATTTTGCTACGAATTTTCTACCCTACTATATCTTTAACGATTTCCTACACACTGACCTGCACATAAACATGATAAAATAAGTGGTAAAAATACACTACCAAAACTTCCACAACCACACATTCAATGGAATTCCTGCAAGATGACTCAAGCGCCAGTGGCCAAGAGATTTTCTCAGCTACCGTAGTAAAAGGTGCTAAACACTGCAGTTATATATATATTATTTATATGATTATACATGAATAATATTTCCTTCAACAAATGAACATGCCATTTCTATAATTGTATTTGCACTCTTGCTTATTGTATACATACCACTACAATATACATAGATTGTAATAAATTATCAAAAATAAAATAAAATATAGAACAGATGATATAAATTCCTACGAATTGTAAAATACATTATTTGTATACCACTGTTATACCTGATAAATTATGATATATCTACCTCTACAGTCTGCGGTTTTAACGTCAACTTAGTTTGATGAACTTTTTTCAATATGATATTAAATTAAACAGACGGTTTGACATAAAAAAAAACTCAGTTTTGTCTTATAATCTTAATGTTATTATTATTTTCGGTGTAGGTACCTACCTGTACATTAAATAGGTATATGTATAAATCAACTCTTTTAAAACACGCGATTACGAAGGATTACGTGTGGGTTGTAATATTTACTAACTTTTTGGTATCTATAGTTGTAGGTAGGCATTACCTATATGACTATTGGGGGGGTATTGGTCGTATATTATATAGGTATTTAGAAATCCGGTCAATACGATAGTATATGAAGGTAAAAAAAAAAAATCATAGTCAACATTCGGTTTTAGAGTTCTGGTGAGTTAAATAAAAAGAAAAACTTTTGAATGTTCTTTCGGTCAATAACTCAAGAACACTCAACGCCGAGAGTAGCGAACCGTAGAAAATCTAGCATGACAAACAACTGAAAAAAAATCCCCTCTCTTCCTTTTGATAGTTTTTCATCATAGATCATTCCGTTATAAAACGTATATAAAGGTATGTCTGTACATTTTTTTTCTTTCGAAAACCCAATTTAGAACTCAGATGTACTACGATATTTGGTAATAATATTGTGTTCATCACTGTACAATATAATAAAATAATACATTTATTTTGAACATGAAATTGTATTTACAATCATTTTGTTATAATATAATAATATAACATTGATATGATATCGTGATTACGTCGACTTACAGCAGCAGTTTATTATAATACCTACGTAAAGTGTTTTTAACATTTTGTTCACGATATAAATAATATAACATAAACCTATATTACAGGCTATTACTAATATTATGCATTATTTATGCTTATTCTTTCATTTCTGAATTATTGACAATTTACAACTCCATATATTATAACGTTTTTCTTTTACCTAACATTCAATATATGCATTAATAATTTAAAATTGTCGATTTTTAGCGTTGTTAATACTTAATGGTTTCTCGTGTTTTTGTTTTAAGAATGTTATAGTATACTGTACATTTTTTTTTAATATTTTTAATTTCGCAGACTTGTCATATTTTAAAAACTATAGTTAAGAGTCTAAACTTTAGACAATCTGAAGAAATTGGGCGATAAGTGATAACCAATGCGAATCCACCGTGTTTTATCGGACACAAATTAAAAATGTTACGCCCATATTAATGACACACTCACAATAATAACGAATGTAATAATTCATATAAAAACTTGTTAAAATATTCTTTTATTAATACCATCCTTGTTTTTTGTTTAATATTAAAAAAAAAACTAAGATTTGATGTGTTTGGACCGTTTTAGAATTTTAAAGCTTTTTTACATTATTTTGTAGGTGCAGATTATTCCTATTTTATCAATTTTTGACGCACTGCAAGTGCACTGAAATTCAACATTTATTTTAGTGCATTCAATTCACAGCCCTGATAATATTATATCATCAAAGTTTTTTTAACAAAATACCTACGTATATAATATAGGTATATGTAGGTACCAGGTACATATATAATATATATATACTCATATACCTCTACCTACTCAAAATATATAAATGTTATATCTTACACATTTTATAGCATACAAACCTAACTTCTAATTATATTACAATATTACACGAATGTCGAACTCGAACACCAGTAATGTTGTTTTATTCATTCTTTCATTCTGTTTTTTTTATTATTATTATTATTGACGCATGAGAATGTTTTATACGAGCTCCAAAGTTATCGTTTCCACAATATAATGTTTTTATTGTGCACTAATGATCAAGGAGAGGGAACTTGTTATAACAATTTATTTAATGAGGGAGCTATAGGCTCGACGAGGCGCAGGTCTCTCATCAACCTTGCACACAGTCATAATAATATATTGATCACTCCCTTCTCCTCCTAGAAAACTCAACCGCCACTCCCTCTTCACATTTTACCCTTTTACCCTTAACGCCGGTGAATTTTGATAAGGTGTCAACTCACAATAAATTAATATATTTCATTGACCTAAATCGCGATTTTTATAATTTTTTAATATTAATATACATATTATATAATGTTATAATATATAATTTTTTGTCGGTTTCAGGAACATATTTTTTGCTGTATGATTTTGTCGATTTCTTCGACCGGACGTCGGCCACCGCATTGCCCAAGGAAAAATTTGTGCAAATAGTCAACGTAATATTCAAAGACAGAACACAGCTGGAAAGAGACGCCATTATATATCAGGTAAAATGACGATTTTCCGTGCGTTTAGGTGTAAATGAAAATATTATTTTAAAAAAATAAATAAATAGGAGAACCTTTATGCAGATACGGTCATATAAATATTCTATTATGTAAAAAGAAAAAGTTACCTATTATTCATATAAAAGCGTCATTACGTGAACTATGAAAAACTTCAATTGTACGAGTATGCATAGTAACTGAAATGTAAATATTTTAAAACCAACATTATACAAGTGTTTCTTATTATAACGGACATTGAATATGCGAAAATAAATGAAAAAATGTATATAAATTTTCTGCTAGAAAGCACACGGTGATCATGTATAATGTATCATATATAATATTATACTAATACATATATAGCTTCCAAATAGAAACAATACGCGTGTATAGAATAAAGTGATCACCCGGAGATAATAATTATTGGTGACTTTGTGTAACCCAGCACTGCATAATAAGGTGTATAAATAACAAGCTGTATAAATTTGTATTAAACAAAATATAATGAAGTATTGAAGTGTACTCGCATTTTATATTTCTATATCAAACGAATATTCACAAACTTGAAATAATATTAATAATATTATCATCGTGATTTAAATAGGTAATTACTAATTATTTATTTAAAACGCCTTTCCGACTCAGAGAATAATATTTCATCATGACTCAATTGTATAGGTACGTCTTAATAAAATATCATGGTTTAACTGCGTACAATTTCTCTCAATTATTAATTCTTATAGTCTTGTTTTTCTGCACTTCGGACATATTTTTTTTTTTGTAAGTTTTCGTACTTTCATACTAATATCTTACTATGGTATAATATACCTACCTGCCATATATTTTAAACTTAACTATTTACATTTTCAATAAAATGTTTACTATTATAATGATTAAACGCCGTTTGGCTTTTGAAAACTACTGTAAAAGCTAATTGCATACAAATCAACGTATGTATTGCAAATTAGGTAAAATATAATATTTAATGGTATTTCACAGCACCTATTGTTAACTCCGTGGAATAGCATTTAGCAAATATTAGTGTTTGACAAATATTTTAGGAGAAAAAAGTCTATTAGGTATTTCTTACGTAATACATTCTAAAGTCTTATATACCTATAGGTTATTTTTTATATTCCGTTAATTTTATGTATCAAATGTTATATAATATATATTATTAATACACGGCATACATACCCCGTTATTATTGGAAATGTTCTGGACAAATTTTTTACTGGGGCCATTATTTTCTTGAGAGTGTTTCTTGAATTTCGGACATCAATAACGAACCACTTTTTTAAAAAATGTAAGGAAATAAAAAATCGACTTGATGTTATACTACCAGTAGGTAGCTAAATACGATTCGAAACATCTTAAAAATGACCTATCCAAAGTGGGAGTACCAGAATACTACCACCATCCCTTTTCCAATCAATAAACTGATATAAAAAACGTTTGTAACATTATGTTATAAAACTGCTAAAAAATTTATTTTAATGCATAAAATAAAATATTATATTATACAGTCACCACACAACAATATTATATATTTTAGTATTCGGGATGGGAAAAAAAAGAAGTGGACGACAAATATTCCAACCAAAAACAACTGAGCGACGTGGTTGCAGATTATTTCTTCGTTTGTCCAACCAACCTCTTTGCCAACATCGTGTCAAGTCGTGGAGCTCGGGTTTACTACTATTTCTTCACTCACGTGAGTAGTTTTTAATTTTTATAAATCCCAGTGAAATGTTCGTAGGTATTATCTTAGGAACCGAGAAGTATATAATATATTTGTAATCAGAGGTAAAAAAAAGTATCTAAGATACCTACATATTACAATATGTATCTGGTATTTTTGTGTTTTTTGACATTTGTAAATTTTATCTATATAGTAGGTATGGGTATCTTGTTAGATAAGTATCCTATTATACTATATTATTATATTATTATCTATTGTATCTGATACTTTTTTTTAAGCATCTTGCCTATCTTTGATTGTAGTTAGTTAATACCTCTCCCAGTGGCGGTGGGATATGGGATTATTTGAAGCAATTACTCCATGTCTGAAATGGGTGTGTGGGTGTATAAATAAATATACAACACAAATATCATGGCAAATATTATAATTCATAATTATTAATAGCCCCTACTGCTAATTTTGGTTTAATCATTTAATGAAGGGTGCGGTGGTAAAAATATTTAAAATATCAAATATCCTTCAAAGCCTCCACATTTTTGAGCCGCCACCAGGACTGGATTGGTCCGGCGAGTTACCAAGTAAAACTCCGTGGGCCGCGACAAGTCATGAGGGGCCGCGCTGACTGAAAATATGTTAAGAGTTAAAAGTTGAAGAAATGGAGACTATAAAATAATAAAACTATGCACGGAATATTAACGTATCCAAAAGGCCACCAGTTTGTAAGAGGGCTGGTAAAGTACGGAAAACTTGGTGGGCCGAATTTTTCCAATCCGGCCCTGGCCGCCACTGACTTTTCCTGTATAACGGTTAACGGATAATGTATTTTGTTGTCATTTCATTTTAAACTAGTTATTTTTAGAAATGTACCTATAATATACGGTTAGAAGATCATCTAATTTTCCTTAATTCCCTTCCCCCCTCAAAAAATAAAAAGATATACATTTCTGTTTTATATATTATACAATAATTGCTGCGATTGATCAGTTGCAGACTGCAGTCTGTATAGATAAGCTGATGCTGATTCGCATACTTTTGTTGGAGACTTAGTGTATTTAATAAATTATATAAATTACCATTGGCCGTGTTCATATAAATAACTCTCATCATAATAATATTATACAACGAGTTGAAATATTGCAGAGGACAGACTCACACTTGTGGGGTGATTGGATGGGCGTGTTGCACGGCGACGAGATGCAATACGTGTTTGGCCATCCGTTGAACATGTCAATGCCGTACAACGCCAGGGAAAGAGACTTGAGCATACGAATCATGGAAGCATTCACCAGATTTTCGTTGACCGGGTAACGTACTTACAATACTCCACGACAACAGTATTATATTATAACAGTGTTTATAACTAAAAACCTTCGCACACTTGTTGTATTTAGCCAGAAAAGTTATGTATGGGAGCTGAAGTCTTACAGAATGTATAATATAATATATTATATATACAAGTAACCCATATAATTTTTGGTGGGACGAAGTCCCCCCCCCCCATAGACCCCATGATTTTTGCATCAATGATTTTGTGTACGTCGTCGTTGTTTCTATCATTGAATTTTGTGTGTAATTATATCGTAGTTATCAACTGCTGTTCACACAATAAAAACAAAAAAAATATATATATCCTTGAAGGGACTAGACGCGCCGCCGACGTGCAACAATAATACACATTACGCACAGCAAATAGCCATACATAATATAATTGGCTGTAGTCACGCGGTCGGCAGTTTTAAAAAGGGTAAATATTATGCTACCCGCGGGACGATTGGCCGATAAGTGAAACTATTCAACTGAATACTGATAAACTAATCCGGACTATCTGCGTAATTACTTCCGCACGAACCTTGCAGACGTTCCTTCGATTGTGGGTACTTGTACAGTTGTACATGCCTATATATAGTATATATTATATATATAGCTGGTTTTTGGTATATATTATAATATGTAAGTATATGCGGTCATGCGGATTCTAACCGGAAAATGGGTTTCGAGATATTTATTTACTACATATTTAAATTTGTGGAATACGCGGAAATCTAATTTTTTTTTTACTTATTGGCTTAACTTTTTTCAAAAACGTTTTACCGTTACTCTACATAAATACAGAGAACACAAACTACAAATCATGTTATAGGTTATATGAAGAATTCGTGTTTTGTAAAACTTTAATTAAAATACCTAGGTAATATTATACTACCATCTTCCGAATTGATGAAATCGAAATTCAAAATACTTTAGACGAGCTTATAGTTTATACGATGTACATTGTATGTATATATAAATTATATATTATTAGAGATCAGCACGAACCATAAGAAGAATATTCTGGATTGGTTATGGTTAGATCGTCGTACTTGGTTTTGGACCGGGGCGGAAACAAAACTTTTTTTGTAAATTTTACAATTATTACATTTTAACGGAAAATTGTTTATACTATATAGTACAATAATAAAATGTCCAATTTTGAACTGTGTATAATATAAAATTACGAACTGGTCGGGTTAGACTTAAAATAAAAAATTATGGACAAGGTCTGGGCAAGTAACTATAATTTTTTTAATAAACTTTCGGACAGTTTAGGGATGAAAGTTACCCGTTATGATCTTAAATATATATACATATTATATTAAATCTGTTTTATCGGAGACATTATCTGAATACGACGATGTACTTACCTATATTTAAAAAGCGTGAAAAAGTTGTATAAAACATTTGATAAATATATTAGTCTGATATATCATATATGTCTGGCCAAACTAGGTATATATAATATAGGTATTATAATGTTTGATTTTTGTGAGCTTTGCCGCCAGATGATTAATTTTGCTGGTACTTGGAAGTATAGCAAAAAACCAATCATAATATTATATACTGGTAGCCATACGCGTTATAAGCAATAACTTCCAATTTAATTTAAAATATCATTTTATCGGTTTATATCAAAATAGTACAAATACAAATTTTCATGATATTTACCTAACATAAAACATATATATAAATATACTACCAGCAGTACCACAGTACCTACAGCTATATAATATCGTTCAGTCGTAAACTTTTAATCCAAATTTCATCTTATTATAGGAGATAGTTAATAGTCGTTAATAGTCGTTTAGTCAACAATGTAAGATTCCTATTTTGAAGACGTTTAAATGTCACTATTTTAAATTTAAAAAAAAACAACAAATATTGAATAGTTCAATACCTAACTATATATAGTGCACAGACACAGAAATTATATTTTCTAGTTGAGAACTTTATGTGGCTTTTACATTACATTCTATGGATATAGAATTATTATAACCATTATTAGTTATCTACTAACTACTAACGATACAATAAAGGTATTCATGAAATATGTTTTGATTAATAATATAAAGATTAAAGGTAAAACGAAATATTTCAGATGGATGACCTATAATTTAATTCGAGTTTTTTTTAAATTCATAGAGGACAAAATATAAATTTTATTTTTGGAAAATTCAAATTATCATCTTTTCTTTACATGGGCAAAAATCAAACATAATAACAAAAGTCCATTGTATTTTTATCATTAGACATAATTTTTTTATTTTTCACATATTATTTTTGCTACATATGAAGTTCCATAAAATGTCATGTGATTTTTAACTCACTTTTAATGTTACTCAATTTTTAAGGTACAAAAACTGTAGAAGTCAAAGATATTTTTAAAAACAGTGTAATTAAAATTTGAAAGTATAGTACCTAACATTTTTTTTTTAAATAAGTTTGATATTTAATACTTAAGGAATTAACTAAAAACAAAACAAATGTATGGTCTTACATCCGAAATATTTAGTGTAATCTTAAATCATGATCAAATTGTATAAGAATGGAAACTTCTGTACCTATGTATTATTTTAGCTAATATTGAATGTTTTTTTTTTTTAGAACACCTGTATCAGATGACATAGATTGGCCACTATACAATGAATCAAACCCAATATATCATGTTTGGAATGCTGCTGAATTACACGTAGGATACGGACCTAGAGCAGCTGAATGCCAGTTTTGGAACGGATTTTTCCCGAAAATCGGTAAGCCACTCTTAAAAATTGATTTATTCGTTTCAAATAGAAAATAAATTATAAACAATTATTAAATATATTTAATGTAAATTAATTATTGATCAGTACAAAGAATTTTACTGATAACTAATAGTCATAAATTAAATAAATTAATAAATTAAAGACAAATTTTATGTTTTATAGTTAATGACTCGGTAATTTTTTTAGTAGATATTATTAATTTAATTAATACGAATAGTATGTACCTGTTTGGATTATGAAAATTTCGTACTATACTAATTTATTATTTAAATTCGCAAGTGTTTGAAAGTATGAGTTACCAAGAACTTCTTAAGAATTCTTTGAAAGTGTAATGTGCTAATTTAATTTAATCCAATCCACAAAATGATTGTTTTTTTTCATTAGTTTCAAATTATATATAAAAAAACCTGTGTAGTCACATTTTAAACTTAAGTTATTATTCTTATATAATAATATAGAAAATATACAAAAATAATTCAACTATATACAGTAGTGGGTACTGACTACAACTGTTATTATAATACATTTAAGATACTGAGAGGAGCAATGAATGTACATATTTTACAAAGATGTGTGTTTTTTGTGATATCTGTAAACAATATATTTTATAGTAGACAAATGGTTCGATCTATAATTTCGAGGGTGGTTTCTGATAGAAAATTTAAAATTTTGTGTGTACTTTTGGAAGGTAAAAGTTTAAAATGTTCAATACTTTTAATAATAATCAGGAAAACGAAAAATAAATAGGGAAAAACCAAAATTGTTTTGCAAAACCAGTTTTTGGCAGTCAATTTAATTGTTATGCTGTAATTCAAAAATAACGACCATATAAAGACTTGAAATTTTCACAAAACATTAATATAAGCATTAACTAGTCATGAAATAATTTTCAAAATATTTTAACTCTTTTTGTGCTATTATAGGTAGATATTTTATTTTTTTTACTCACCTATTTATTAAAAATATTTTTTGGTAAACATTACATTTGTATGGTAACATTTTTGTTTTTATTTTAAAAAAATTTCAAAATTTAATGCAAGATCTGACATAAGTTGCTCTTATGGAAATTAAAAAATATGCACGTTATTTTTATAAACGCTTTTGAAGTTCATTATTACACAAAATTAGTCAAAATCATGAAAATGTACTAGTTATGTTTTAATTTATTGAATGTAGTAAATTTATAAACAATTGTATTTATACACTTAAGACTTAATAATTTGATACGAGATTCCTCACAAGTATAGCAATATAAACACATTATACAATATATACTTAGTACTTAGTAATATAGGCTGACAGACTGTCTCATCCGCTCAGAATCCTTTTTCATATATGCAATGATTTATCATTGAATTCAAATTGAACACGTCCATTAAATAATGAGTTACTAAATTATAAGGTTCTATACTGGAGAGTGGTTACCTGATTGCCTACATCCCTACATATTATTGTATAATTTCAAATTGCAAAAGATAGCTCATAATCATTAATAAAGTTGTGAAATCATTCCAATTGTCAATTTAATATAATTAATGTAATAATAAAAAACTTTATTGATGTATTTTAAAAATAATGTAATATATTATGTGTTTACTATTTGTTTAGCCCAAGCCTTGAAAGAAACTACCAAAATTACTTGTGAAGATTATCCAGACTCGATGCCCACTACCAACGAAAATTGTACGTTCACGTCATCGTTTGCTACTATCAATCCGCGAATCTCCTTCACCATAATATTCATCTTCGTTCTACCGGCACATGGATTGTTCTAAATGAAAAAAATTAAAACCATGACAACTTAAACATAACAAAACAAACAAAAAAAAAAACCCATAACAAACAAAAAAACGAGAAGTTGAAAAACATTTAACGGCCAATAAGGGTGCTCGTGGCTCGGGACGTCGACACCGGCACCGGTTATGTTGCAAAATCAAAATTTACATATCATAAACGCGCATATCATTAAATACGTAGACACAACCTAAATGGAATCTGAAACGTGATACAAGTGTTAGGATCAACGAGATTTGTCGAGTGTTAATTAGAGTAAATAATAATAATAATAATAATAATAATAATAATAATAATATTAATGTCAAAAATAATATAATAATCATTATAATCATCAAAAAAAAATACTAACAAGTAACGATATAAAACGCTTGTTATCCGTTTCAAATAAACGCGGAAAGGACACTGTTTTCTTACGTGTGAACCCCAAATATATTACCATATATTATATCAATATATATGATATACAATTATAATATAGGTATATAGTGTCTTCTAGTCAAATTGTCCGTATAAATGTATAATAATATATCATATAGGTATTATAATAGCAGTATATTAATGTATCACAGCACGTTCTTTAAACTCAAGTCCATTTCGTCCAATTACACTGGGATCACAATATCAACATGCAGACAATCTTAGCTCTTTAATATTGATAATAAAAATATCAACTATAAGTAAACTTTTTAATATAGCTCAATTACATTTATATGTACGTGTGTAAAACAGCTTGAGAAAATGAATCTTTTTGTACAATCTAGATAGTATATGTATCGTATCTTTTTAACGGATCTAAAGATAGATTATTTATGATGATCGTTTTTTTCATATTTTTATACCCAAAAAAAAAAAGAAAATGAGAGAAAATCATGAACTTTTTAGAAATGCTGTAATAACAATCGAAATTTAACATTATCGTTTTAATATTATCAAAATCTATCATAATATAATAATAATTAATCAAAAAACTGTTGCCAAACGAGTACAAAGCCAATGCATTCGTGGGTCGACATTGAACGGCTTTGCGATTATATGTTGTAAATCCGTTTTTAATTGATCAGACGATGTTAGGGATGTAGCTATAGGGATTTCATTTTTGAGCGATACATAAAAAATATTATGTAAACTATTTTATTACTTTTTGAAAGAACGGCTCACTCGTCTGTTGCATATTATATAAGTTTATAATTTTTTTTTTTTTTGTAGACAGTTAAGATGTTATCGTCGTTGGTCATTCTTCTAACAAAAAGCTTTGTTCTATATATTACCAAATATAATATAATGATATATCACATATTATAATTAATATATAATAATTAGCAGCATATACAACATAGAGTATTACTTTATAATATACAAGCAGTTCGTTCTCGTGCAAACAATATTTATTTAGATACAATAAGAGGAGCAATATCGTTTCATGCATTACTATTTAATAATATCAATATATATATATATATATATAATATCAATATATATATCAATATCACCTATTAATATTCAATAATCGTGCACTCGTATCCATAACTTTATCGTATCATCCAACCAATATTTTGTTTTCAAAAAGATATAACTATTTTAAAGATAATTTTATTATCTCATTAGGTTATATAGAATCAAACATTTCCATGCATCATAATTTATTTATTTATTATTTCGCACCAAAAGCCTTAATAAGAATTGACACGTGGATTTAGATTTTTTTATGTTGAAAAGTATTGTAGTTACCGCCTTTGGTTTAAGACGGTGTGAATCCTTGTATTATAAATTGTAAGCAATTAATAGTTATGTACCTACCTAGTAATTCTAAAAATATCATGCTTTTGGTTATAGTCATCATCTGATAATTAAAAAAATTGTATTATTTAAAAAGATGTAATGCTCCTCTTTTCACGCTAATAGGAACTAACTTAATCATATCATAATCACTGAGGTAAAACGTTGTCACAGAACTATTTTAGTATATTCATTTTTGCTCATGCAACATATTATACTGTCGTTGGCTAAACAAAACACGTATTAAACATAAAATATATTTTTAAAGAACGCGCATTATATTTAAAAAAATTTAAAAATACTATATTGTTAAGTATAAAAAAAAATTTAAAACTTATGGTTACCTATCTAGAAAATAAGTTGAATGTTTAGCTTTAAGAGATAGCTTTAAGTAAAGTTATAAAATGATGCCTAAAATATTTATTTATAAACAATATTGCTAAACTATTGCTGCGCTCTAAAAAATGGCCTACTGTAATTTTACAAAAGAAAATATTTATATCTGCCTGTCAATTCCGTTACATATTAGCGTTTACATAAATATATATTTATATTTATATACTTTTTTTTACATATAGTGGACGGGCTAATTTTATAAATATTGATTTTCTTACGCAGACTGCACACCCACCTATAGGCACTGTCTTGTAGCCGATAGTTAAGGCAAAACAAATCGTATGTGTATTTTATGTCAATTAACCAGACTGCGATTTTAGAAGAATAATAATATATTTAAAAAAAAAATCCAAAAAAAATCTATAATAATAATATAAATATAAAAGTAACGACATATCAATATTATATTAATGAACATAATAATAATATTAAATATAATTTTAACGCTTAGAAAATAGAATGTTTATTTTCGTTTCGCCGCCTTCCGTTACCTAAATATATTGTAATGTCGCTCTAACGAATACTTAACTTAAAGAACATAATATAAACCATAAAAACATCACTGAGTGTTTGAAATCCTATATTATTAAGGTTATTATATACCTTAATAAATATAATTACATAAATAGGATAATTATATTAATTATTGTTGTAAACCTTGTAACGTCACGTCGTGTTAAACTTAGACCTATTTTTGTACACAATTTAACTATTGAATATATTTATATAGTAGGTAGTAGGTAGATACCTATGTAATACTTAGTTATTAAAAAAATGGCCGGCTTCATTATACGTGAAATAGATAATAATAATATAACACTGTACATCAGGTTAGGTACCATAATGATAACTCTATTTGGTTATTGACTTTACGTTGTATGAATAATTACATATTTCCATGTTCTTCTTCGTATTATTATTTAAACAGTGTTTAAATTTATTAGAAAAGCAAACAGAACAATTAATACCTATATATATAATATTTCGAAATATTATGTCGGTACCTACCTTTATCGTATTACATATCATATATACGTATAATACATAATATATTATGTAATATATAATAATAATAATATTATAATAATCGTAACATATCAAAAACTATTACGCATGCATATCGTTAATTTATAGAATTATTCATATTAATTTATTATAAAATCGTTATATGATTTGTTTAAAACAGTTTTCGTCCGACAAACGCGTACCTCTATTCATCCGTGTAGATGCAGATACATCGTATTGAAATAAATTGTGTTAAACGCTAGGTTGTGTTTATAACCACAGCTGAACCATATAATACACATACGGTCGACTCTCGGTAACTCGAGCATAACGGATTTCAAAAAAAATTGGACGAGGATCAAGGATTTCGAAATGGGCGCAGGAACTAGGCACCCGTCGATTCCGCCAATGTATCAGACTTCGATTTCGCCAGTACAGGTATAATAATAGCTCTAAAAAAACCCATCGATTCCGCCATCTATATACATTTTTAACTAAAATGGCCATACCAACTACTCCATAACTTCGTTAATTAATTTTAATTTTACGAGATTTTTTTTTAGATATTATAATATGCCAAAGAAATAATATTATAAAATAATATGTTAATTTCTATATTTATACACACTGCGGGCAACTAATGATTTCATGATGGAATATCAGACGTAGGTTAAAATTTTAAATTGTTGGAAATAATTTCTCACGTCATAAACGAAGCATAAAAATAAACATATCGTAATAATATAGGTAATCAAAATGTACACGTGTGAGTACCTACAAGTTTTAAAAACATTAATCTACAAAATAATAAATCAGGTACCTACTGATCGTCTAAATATTAAAATCACAATGTTTAAATGTGATAAACGATGTAATATATTATTATAAAATATTAGTAAAAATGGTAGATATTTTAAATTTTATATAAATTATTTTTTAAAAATGTTGATTAATTTTCAGTTTTAAGTGATACACTTATAATAGGTGCCAATAAAACTGTGTCTACATACAACATATTATATAAAACGATTGATGAGAGTGCAATTTGTAATTTTTTTTGGGAAGTTTATTTTTTCCCTATACTTTTCTGCAGGTATCAAATATATAATATTGACATGAAATTGGGGGAATCGATAGGTATCGTTTTAGAACTATCCGTACTGGTGGAGTTCATGGACATTATTTTCCCCTTATAAAAAAAAAGCCAAAAGATCGATGAAATCCCGCTAGCTCGACATCGAGGCACGTGATACCTATTCGTATATTGGTATTATTATATATTAATGTTATGAAGGTTATTGGAGGTGAATTTTATATCTATATTATCATAGTATCATGACATGTGTGCGTGAAGAATTTCATACCATCAAAGTTTGAGATGCCAAGAGTCGACTGCAGCGTATTATTATATATATATATATACCTATCTATACCATGTATGTGTGCGTGTATTAATTAAATGTGTCAATCTATAATAAATGTGTATGTACAATTATGTGTATCAATAAAACTATATAAGAAAAATCAACTATTTATGAATATAATTTATGTTGAACGTCTTAGCATTTTATTATTATCTATCTTTGTTATTTTACTTTAAGTACTTATATAGGTATAGCATCAAAATCGAGTCCGGATTTAAGACCACTATAGTGGCCAGGAGGGGAGTCAGGTAGCAGAAAGGTCGATGATAAAAAAAGAACTCAGTCTTTTAGCTGTTCTTATCAAAGATTTGAGCATTGTGTAACATTAGAGTGCTTTTACGCAGAACTTTATACTTACCGATACGGCTATACTTAGGTATTACCTATTGGAAATTAATATATTATGCACCAGTCAATGAGTTTTTAGTAGGTATAAATAAGAATAATGCGCTTAAACAGCGGTTTATTAACTTTTTCTTCTAACGGTGCCCTTTTTGGACTCATAAGCTTTTTCAAGGCGCCCTTCCCAGAGTCATAAAAAAACCAACCTATGATCATAATAAAGAGATAAAAAGAAATAAAAACCAGAAAAAGTTATAATGGATTATAGATAATAGGAAATATATATATATGGAAATATTAATTTTATTATAATCATATATATTGTTAACTTCTCTTCCCTCAGATAGGAACAACTATTAAATAGAAAGAACAAACAACTGATTTAAACAACAATAGAAACGACTTTATTAATCACTTTTAAAATAATTTTCGGTATTAAGGTATTGATTTCAATACCGGTTTGAAATGGTATACAAAAAAACCGAAATGATACGGTATACCTAAATACTAATATGGTACTGTATACCGAAATAGTAAATAAAATCTAACTAGTATCGATATTTTTACTTTAATATTGTTTCACATTATATACTTTATTATATACTATAATATAATACTGTAATATGTATAATATTATCCAATTAATATTATAAACGTGAAAGTTTGTGACTTTGTTACTGTTTCACGTAAAAACTACTGGACCGATCTTGATGAAAATTTTACACTGTGTGTATTTTGGTAAAACTTAAAACATAGGCTAATTTAAAAAGGGAGAGGACCAAACTCGGGAGGTGCTCAAACGGGAATTTTGAGATTTCAGATTGAAATTTTTGTTTATAAAATATAAATGGTTGCCATGGGTTTTTAAGCTATTATAATAATAATAATGTTATCGTGTATAGAAAATGCAAATATAAACAACCAGTGAAAATATCACTTATCTACGGTCATTTGTTTTAAAGTTACACCAAAAACCAAAATCAATTTTGCGTAAATATTCCTGTTTTTCCTTAATTTTTCTTTTGTTTTCACGGTGCTTTTGAAAACTACTGGGAAATTTTAAATTTTGACCTCCCCAATGCACCAACGATATTCACTTTCCAAACGAACAAGATACTGAAGTTGAAAATCGAAGCATTATTTCGACTACTTATCGTGTACATGGACACAAAAAAAAAAAAAAAAAACATACACATCATTGTAAAATCAATACATTCATTGTTCCACTCAGAATCTAAAAACGACTAATTTCACGTGGGCGCCTTGATCTGGTAGGAGTTCTAGGATGATTGTCTTGTGGTAGGCGTGGATTAGTGGTTATAGCCTTAAGCCTTTTATTTTTTATTGTGGCACACTGCCACCGCCACATGAGAATTGAACTGTTTGCAAACTGCTTGGCCGTTCATCATCGACGACCATAACGGACTAAGATATAGGATCGTTTATTTATTATTATTTATTAACTAAAATCAAATACTTATAATATTGATTGTCCCAAAGTCCAAAATCCTGAACCAACTTTCATTAGCTCAAGCTAGTTATGAAACTCTATTTCTATGAGAGGCATAGTTACAGTTAGCGTTATAGAGGGTTGACAGCAGTATCGGCTCGTGGTATGGTGTACAAGAGCACTCGAACCACCCAAAAAAATTATAAAAAATAATTAGATTTATGATAGTAACATAATGATTGATTATTATGTGCATGGTCTGTAATAAAAAAAAAACTTTTTGCAGTTTTTTATATTGAGAAATGTGTCTATGAACGATTAAATAATTCGGGGAGCACAAATTATTTGTGCTCCTTGCGGCCGTGTAAATATTAGCTACATGCCTCGACAAGTCGGTTAGTAATATTATATGGTAGTTTGGAGCACATTTAATGTGTCCATCGAACCTATTTTGATCGTGTCGCGATGTCGCATCGTTCGTCGAAACGATAACACCGTACGTTATCCATTAATTGCGTTATTACCTATAATACATTATTTTGGTATGCACCTATAATAAAATTAATATTTTTACCATCTTACATAGGTATCTTATATATTTCTTGTGCACCACCTCAGGTGAACCTCACAAGCTTAAAATTTTATCGTGTATAGAAAATGCAAATATAAACGTTCATTTGTTTTAGAGATAAACCAAAAACCAAATGTGAAAAACCGATTTTGCGTAAAAATTTTCGGTTTTCCTTAATTTTTATGTTGGTCTTCCCGTCGGTTTTGAAAACTATTGGGAATTTTAAAATTTGATCTCCCGAGTGCACCAACTAGATTCACTTTCCCATCGAATAAGATACTGTTGAAGAAACTCGAAGCAGTTTTACTGCCCTAAACTTTGATGACAGACACAAAAATAAAAAAACACATTGTAAAATCAATACATTCATCGTTCCACTCAGAAACTAAAAGTGTAAGCTGAATCAAAATAGAACAACGATAACGATTAACGCGGCCACAGACGCACGTACTTATCGAACAATTGATATTGTATATTCGTATTATTACATATGTATTACATAATTGTATATCGTACTTCACTAACGATTAAGATAAATTAATTTTTCTTTGTGATGTACGCGTTATAACATTCTCAGACATCAGACAAACACTGAGATTTAGTTTGGATTTTAAATATCCTAAAGATAAGTTAAATCGTCGGTTTTCAATTTCAATTTAAAATAATTCATTAAAATATTGAAAAGTTTTTTTCAATACTTACCTTTTTTAATATTTATTTTTTTATTGCCTTCTCCTCTTCCCCGACAATTTAATTATTGAATTACTGCAGGGTAAATAAATTATTCTAGGACAGGAAGAAAACCTACGGAGAGCCCTGCCGCAATAATAACGAAATATTTTCGATGAAAATAAGTTTTTAACCAAATACGATTATGACACAATATTGTTCAATAATAGGTACATTACATACATTTACATTACAGTCCCAAGTGTTCCAACAACATTTAACATAGAGCGAAAATACAATTCTAACTATATGTATTTCCAATCGGATATTTATCAATAAGAATGAGTATTTTTGAACGAATAATTGTCCACCTTTTTATTTGTGTGTCTGTGTGTGTTACCTAGAGCCAAATATTCTATAATTGTTAAGTAGTCTATTAAATATTAATAACTAATAACTAATGTTTAATAAGTTATATTGTTAGATAATATTTGATATTTAAACTGGCGGAACAGTATGATACAGAACCCTATAGCTTCAGCAAAGTAGGCAGTAGCACACCATGTCAAATCCACCCATGAAAAGATAAAAACACAAATATTGTATGTTGGTATATAAATAGGATAAAAATATAGTATAATATTATGTAAGTATGAATTATATAGCTACTAGCTGTCCAGTCTAGCATACAAACCTAACATAATATGAAATGAACATGATTTTTTTTTCTTCAAATAGTTTTGTAATCATTATAAAGTAGTTTATTTTGAAATAGTAAGCCATGTTTATTCTACTTAGGTATTCATATAACATTCATATTTAATAAATTAATTTTTTTATACTTTTTAGACATATGTTTTAAAAATAAGTAAGTAATCTTATAATATCTTTTTGATTTAATTTTTTTAATAATATTATGTTTATAAATTCACCCACCGACTAACAATTATTTAAAGAGTAAAAACGCGCCTGTTTCCTCTTTAGATATGAAATACAATTTTGATTGTTCATCATCATAATATTTGGACTCGTAAAATCCGTAACATTTTATTAATATAAAAAGTATTGTAGATTTTCATAGTAGAAGCTAGAAGTAACTGTTTAAAATATTATTATTACACCGTCTGGTGGACCCCAGATATGATATATGGCATATTATGTATATTATGATTTATTTAAATCCACATTGGATGGATATTATTATGTCCATCGTCAGAAAGGTTTTTTGAAAACGGCGGCATCCCGAAGATACAGTGTTACCGCCTTTACAATGGAATGTGCATATGCCACACTGTCTCAATTTCAGTGGTGAGGAGGGAGCAGGCTGGGCCGTCACACAATAACCGACCGAGTGACCGACCCATGACGACAACGATCACGACGACTACCGAGATAACGTTTTTTTATAGAATAAAATCATATTACTATATTCGCTAATCGCGGTTCACCGTTCGCGTCGCACTTGAATGCTTGACGCAGTTAATTGTTGCCATTAGTCCCAGTGACACGTTTCCACGTCGTCTTCGTCGTTCGGTTGTCCCGTCCGTTGAATACGCCGCGAGGCCGCTGAAAAAAACATTCGAAACGCACCACAGACCGTCGAAGAAGAATTCTGATTATAAAAACAATCGCCCGCGACATCGTTGATCGGTTTGGACCGCCGTGTCGATACGCAATTTCCCACTCACGCGCCTCTTCCGATCTACCTCTCCACCTACCTAAGGCAACCTCCCTCGTACTTTAGACTTTTCCCGGAGAAGACAATACCCGGCAGTCCGTAATGGCCAAAAAGACGTACGATCTGCTGTTCAAGTTGTTGCTGATCGGCGATTCGGGCGTGGGCAAGACGTGCATTCTGTTCAGGTTCTCGGACGACGCGTTCACCACGACGTTCATCTCGACTATTGGTGAGTGGGCGATATCTACGTCGTCAGTGTTGAATTTAGTTTGTTTGTCTGGTCAGGTCCCGTGGTCTTTCGGTCTCGACAATCCCCTCGGACATTTGGATCCATTGTCCTGACCCATGACACTCAGTAGTCGATGGGACGTTGTACGTGTGTAGTGTGTACTATATTATCATAGACACACTGGAGACAATGACGACCTTCAGATCTGATGCATAGAGTCTGTGTGAGTCTGATGAAAGTTATGGGCTCGTTTTAGGGAATGATTATTAATAATCATAATTGGTGTGGCGGTGTTGAACAGGTGTTGTTTCCGATTGTTTGATTAAAACTCTTTCAAATTTATGGATGTATCTTGTATTAATTTGGTTTCTATATGAGATGATTATTATTTATTAATTAATGTAAAACAGATAGTAGAGGTACCTTTGTAATAAAAACAAACAATATTATTGCCTACATGAGCTTTAACATGTTTGCATATCTTGCAGTTAATAGATACTAGATAGATAATATTATGTCGATTGCAATATAAAGTAGGTATATCCGTGTATATCAGTGGTATTTTATAAATCATCTTTGATTTATTAAGGTCATTTGCATTAATTTATGCGATAACGGTGATGTAATGAGTTAAAAGAATCAATTAAACTGTTAGTATTCCTACTATTTCATGCTATGATAGATTTGAATAATAAAATTAATATATATTAGATTAGGTACAATTACATGCTATAATATTATATGTTATTGTTTACAATTAAAAGTAAAAATAGTTGTAGTCTCTTAAAAATATTTATGACCCAATCATGAATTTTGATTATTATTCAAAAATTTTTATTTGAAAATGCCTATCATTTAACTATTATACTGGTTGCCATATTTACTACTCGGTAGGCGGAGCATTACAATTTAGTTTTTAAATTAGCAATTTCCTAATCATTTTAAGTAGGAGAAATGGTAAAATTATTTACCACTTAATGGGCTGTTGTTTATGTGTTCAAACCTAAATTAAATGATAGTAACTACTAACTACTTATTGTACTACTCTTACAGAACTGTATGCACTGACATAACAATAATAATGTTCACTTATCTTTAAGGATTTTAATCAAAAAAATACAAGACATTTAATATCCTTATTATGTAATGAAGAAATTACTAATATTACCTACCTAGGTACTCTCATTTCTAATTGAACAAACCATATCATGTTTTGTTCTGAAATAGTAAATTGTAAAAGATACCAAGTTTGGTAAGTTGGTAACCTAATAATAAAATCTAAAAGAAATTTAATACATTGTTGTTTAAGTATTTCTATAGTTCTGATGTATGATTGTGTATTAATTTTATACCTATATTCATCATCCATAGTAGGTATACTAATGTAATATTCATAAGCATGCACCGAGCATCCTAGTAGAATAAATAAAAATATTTATTACATTTTATAAAAGTTCAATGACCCATCATATCAAAACATTAATTAATTTAGTTAGTTTACTATAGTTTCTAGTCAACTATTTTATCTTTATTAGAAATCACTAATTACTAATTTCAAAGGTAAAAACTTACTAAGGATCTATCATCTAAGTTAGGATACGCAGACAACAATTTTCTAGTATCTATATAAAGAGAAAAATAAGGAAATATTACAATGAATATGTTTTTATAACATACCTACCTATATTAATGAGGCATCTATTAAAATTTGGTATTACCAATCAAAATGTAATAAAACAATTACTTAAGTACAGGTAATTTGATATTAAGTTAAAGAAAATTCATCATTTTTATTACTTTACTCGTCCAACTGTCAGCATTTTGTTTTAATTTGAAATTAAATAAATCTATTATATTTCAGAGTTTGCAATCTAAATGTATCAATTAATATGTATTTAAATTTCATGTAGATAAGCATTATTAATGATTAAATTCACTTACAACATGAAACGGTACCTACATAATTTAAAATCTAAAAGAACATCATAAATTATACTATATAATTAATAATATGATGATATACATTTCCTAGGAATAAATATAATTTATTAATATAGGTGCCTATAAGTATGTACCGTCTATGATTAAACTATGATTAAGCTTAATCAGCTGATAACAGATATTTAAACGGGAAAATTTGGCCGATTAAACTCTGATTAACTTTAATCAGAGATGGTACAACTGGCCCTAAATAATAGGTAGACAATGGATAGAATTAATAATTAGAATTATGGTGTTTTAAATCTAGGTACCTAGGCTTCAGAATAAATCACCTGGAGTACAAATTCTGTTTGGCATAATACTTTGACTATATTTTGTTTGTTAGGTTTCTACATAAAATGTTAAATTTATAAATGAGTTATGAGCATTTTAAAATTACTATTTAGGTAGATCAATAATTTCCGGAAGAGTTTTTAAAATTATATAAACAAGATACGTGGTTAAATATAACAAACTAATCTCATATCTCCATCTAAATAGTTCTTCTAGTATTTCATTCAGTACAACTTATTTAGTTATTTAGTAATATCATTAAATTCCATATCCGTTGGAATAGGTACCATTATTCTTTTTTTTAGGTTTTTAATAAAATTAAAAAATTATTTTGGGTCATGTGAAAAATGGAATTGTTTATTATTCATGAAGGTGAGATGTAAAATATAATGTAGATAGCTAATTTACATATAACACATTATCTAAAAACTTCATAATAATACCTATTTAGAATTCATTTTTTTGTTCAAATAATTTGTGGTTATTAGTGTTTTTACCTATTGATTTTTTTCACTTATTATATGTTAGTTGATTACAAGGTAGGTAATACTATTTGGGGAAATTTTTTGAACAATTTTAAATTTGGGAATAAATGTATTTATAGCACCATTTAATAGTATAAATGGTATCAACAAAGGTTAGAAAAACCAAAAATAATAAAGTGACATCACAAATAATAATATACTACTTACGAAATTAGTCAAGAAAAATATAATTTTGTTTTTTAAGACTTATTACAATTTAAACTTTGGAACCAGTTATTTGAAAAAATGGGTGAATTAAATCGGTTTTGTCCTTGGGGAAAATTATTTTCATTCAAATTAAGGTAATCTATATTATTCTTGAAATTATAGGATAGAACTAAATCAAGATTAATATGATGTTGATACGATTCTAGTAACATCTTATAACATGTCAATTTTACTACCTAGTTTTTTAACTATCCATTTGAGTTTGCATACATGAAATCACCTGCTATTATTAAAACAAAATATCAGTACAAACATTTTGAATATATTCTAGTGGGATGTAACATGAATGAATTTTTATTCTGATATTGTTTATAATATGGACTTTATATCGATTTTATTACTCTTAATTACTCACAGCTCAGATTTGTCAAACGAAGCATCAGTGCATTACATAGGTATATCAGCAGTAAATCAAGTCTCTGTTAAAATAAAATTATGAAAATTACTTGTGCAGTATACTAGTCATATTTAATTGAACATTTAATAATTGAGTTTTTATCAATTTTTTATAAGAAAATACTATCAATAAAACATGTAATAATTACTTCATTGTCAGAATCCGACACACAATAGCACTAGCCACCAACATTAATTTTTAACATGGACAGATATCACATGTTAATTATAAATAATTAAATGAATTACTTTATTTTTAATATCAGTAATATTGTGTACCTACTATCCAAAACATTAAAACCAAATAGGTACATATCAAAATTTAATTTAATGTGTTTTTTTTTTTAATTTGGTATTTAACAACAAAAATATAAAAATATTAATTATCTCAATAAATTTAAAAATATGTATGTTAACAGTAAAGTAACATAAAGCTTTAATTTTTCCATCACATGGTACATTGTGCCTAATATTATAGAGTAAAAGCATATTAGTGCATAAATGATTTGAAAATTTGGACAAAGGAATTTTTGCGATTGTACTCCTTAACTTTTAATCCATAAACAAAAATGTTACCTATCTACATCTATTTAAAGCTACCAAAAAAAACATATAAATCATTACATGCATTATGTTTAAACAATTTTTGCAGATGTAACAATAGTTAAAGAATTTATTTTCTTCCATTATATGGTAGGATATTATCCTATATTATGTACTTAGTCTAGTATTGAAGGATTGTAGCACGTTCATTGCCCTCTCATTCAGATACCGCACATACTTATCTCTAATCTTTGTTAAATTGTGTGTCCATAATATCCGGTGCATAAATAACTATACTGCATGAAAAAATGTTCTAAAAGAAATGTACCAATTTATTCATGATAACTAAAACAAAATACAAAAACTATATAATTTATATTATAATTATTAAAACTCCCATCCTCTGTCAAAATCTTATCAACTATAAACCCTATACATGCCACAATTAAGTAAGAGGTAAGAATACTTCATCCAAGTGTAGGTTCAGCCTATATTTTTCTAATTGTGAATTGTAATTATATATTATATTAATGACTCAATTAATAATAATAATTGTTTATCTCTAAAATCAGAAATCACTTATCAATGACTAATCTACTAGGTAATGTTGCTTCAAGTGTAAGAGCCAAGAGGCAAATAAACCAATGTGTGAATTGATCCAATCTTAAATACATTTTTATTTTACAACATTTTGTTTTAAATATTAAAACTGGTAGGTACATTTTGAAGTGATTATGAAATATCACTGTAATACTCTTTTACTATTGGAAGTCCAATCATGTAAAGATATAATATAGCTCTTGATGCATTCCTCTTAAAAACTGAAACAATTTTAGTCTTTGTAGTGAAAATAGTACATAGATGTTTACTTATATTTACCCAACACTGTTTTGATTATTAATTGCTACAATTTATTTTAGGTATTGACTTCAAAATCAAAACAGTGGAACTTCAAGGGAAAAAAATAAAACTTCAAATTTGGTAAGGATGGAATTTAAATATTAAATGTTGTTTACAATTAATTATGTAGTAGTTTTACTTTTCTTTTGTCTGGTTTTATTATGTAACAAATAGTTTAATGTTATTTTACTTAGAAGGTCATAAATATAGTAAACAAGTTTTTGTGTTTATTATTATTTTAATACTATTGGCATTCTTATTAAAAATATAATTATTATATCTTTATTATTATTGCATACCAGTTTTAAATATTTCTAAGTAATGCTTGATTTAATTGTTGGATTTTTATTTAAGAAAAACTTAAATTTTTATATTAATATGCAATACATTTTGTATTTTAGGGATACAGCAGGACAGGAGCGTTTCCATACCATAACAACATCCTATTATAGAGGAGCTATGGGAATTATGTTAGTATATGATATCACAAATGAAAAAAGTTTTGAAAATATAGTGAAATGGCTACGAAACATTAATGAGGTATATATGCATTTATTATTATTTGTTTATACACAATTACATTTTTTAAGTTTTTGATATAAATTTTAAATGATTATTAATTATTTCAAATAAAAGTATAAATCATTTTTGCTGCCCCAAAAAGGCGATGAAAGACACACAAAAAACACATACACATTAGTAAAATTCAAATAGTCATATCCAGTAGTTTTTTTTTTTTAAATATATTTTATTCTAAACACATTTTTAGTTTATATATTTAATTTAAATGGGTTTATAAATTATAGAAGGACTATTATGTAAGAAACTTGGGTTTCAGCATTAAAAATACATTTTATATTTTTGTTATAATATATTTCAATTTATTCTAAACTGGATAATAGACTTGAGTTTAAACAAATATTTAAGATTATCTATCCACTCTATGTTCAATACTATTTAATAATTTAAGTTATAAGTAATGTAATATTAATTATTTAATTTATAGTAATTGGTTTTTTTCTTTTCAGCATGCTAACGAAGATGTAGAAAAAATGATTTTAGGGAACAAATGTGATATGGATGATAAACGTGTTGTTGGTAAATCACGAGGTGAAGGTATTGCTCGCGAACATAACATATCATTTTTGGAAACATCTGCAAAAGCAAATATAAACATTGAAAAAGCATTTACTGAGCTCACATTATCAATATTGAACAAGACGCCTGGACGTGAACCAACCGATGTACCTGAAAAGATTAATATCGATAGGAAATCAGACAGGTTGTCTAATCGCTGTTGTTGAATAGTCAAGTATTTAATACAGACAATTTTAAATGGATACTATTATTATTGACAGAATTTGTGAAACACCAAGAGATAAATATTTTGCTAAGCTCAAATATACATACAATTGTATATTATCATGTGAACTTTAAAACATTTTTATTTTGCAAGACCTATTAACAAATTATATATTATTTTTTTATTAAAACGCTTAGCAAAATGGTTTTCTGTGAAGCTGTTCCTTATCATACAAATAAATGTAAATATTTATGTTACCATTATTAATAATAATTGTTTGAATAAAAACGAGATAATCATGACATCATCATACTTGTCTAATGTAATAAAGCAGTTGATGTTAGTGGCTTGAACCACAACAATTTTTATTGGTTGTCCTCGGTGGAAGTTATTTATTATTATTACTTTTATTTTGTACAAAATTTCATAAAATCCTATTTATCAATTTAACCATAATACTGAGTGAGCTAATTCTTGTAGGGTTGTAATAAAATGTAAGATTTTTGCTTATAAGCTCAAAGTGTTCATAAACGGCTGTAAAAAATATTGTCTAATATAATTTACTAATAAAATATAAATATTTTTATACAAATATTATTTTATAAAGTAATTTCAACTGGCCTAACACTGTTATTTTGTATTCATTTTGGCTTTTAGTATTATTATTTTTTTATTTGTATTTTATCACCTTTTTTTTGTTGTTAATTTATAATTCATTAAAAAAAAAATAGCAAAGGAAATATTCAAATTTGCGTTAAAAACAATTTATTTACCTGTTTTTTTAACTTCTTGTTACTTTATACTTTATAGTTTATACAAATTGACACATTTGTGCTTAATGATTTTATGTTGCTTAATGCCTATTGTGGACTGTGGGTTTTTTTAACAAGATACTTAAAAATATTAATAATAATATTATTATGTTGTGTTAGTTTCATAATAAATATTTTTAATACACTTTTAAATAAAACTGATGACCGATTTTCATTATTTCAAACCAGGCATATAAACCTGATTTATATATACATTTAAACTTAAACAAATAGAATAATAATCTAAACTGATATTGTTTAAAATTTAAATTTGTTCTTAAAATAATAAGGTAGGTACATATGATATGAAAAAACAAAATGTGGACAATTGCAGTATAAGTGTATAACACTCAATCGAGCCTAATTATTTTTACGGTTTTTAATTTACAAAATTATAATACTAATAAACATTTTGATAAACTCTAATTTCTTCAACCATGGTAATAATTGAGGTTAATTAACAGTAGCCATCGGGTTAATTGTATACATAACATAAAACATAGTAAATAATATCTACATGGTTTTCTTTATTTAAAGCAAAAATTAAAAAAGATAAATTATTATATTTTCATCTAGGTACTCTATAAAATATCTTCCAATATCTACATCAAAACTGGATTAATAGTGTAAATAATTTATTTATATTGTTTGTAGTAGATTTTATGAGCCTCTAACCTTTATTCTAAAGGCGGTACTTCTGAATTGTCTACGAAACCTTTAAGTTTTTCATTTCCCACTTTCTTCACGCTTGTTGATGAATTGGTTATATTCCAAAATTCCACTGGCTTTTGGCTATCAAATACTTCATCTGTTAATTTAGATTTACTAAAAAAGTTTAACACATTTTTATTAAAACTCGCTATCCATAAGAATATAATATTATAATTTATAACCAATGCAAGTTATCGGTGCTTGTCTAAATCAAATGATAACTATTTAAAAAAAATACCGTTTTTAATAAACATAATATTAATGTACCATGTTGTACAATGTATTCATTATATAATGATAGGTACCTATAGTAAACTGTTGTTTAGTTAAAACCACAATCAAAGATATACTAGAGTACTTATATTCTAAAGTATATCATTAACCGAGGTAAAAACTCAATGGGAAAATAAAACGGAGATAAATAATTATAGGCACCAAAAAATTCGAGATAGGTATAGATTTTATTGTGCCCAATGGTAATTATTTCAAGGGAATTTTAATTGAGTTGGAGATAACAGAAAATTTACTGAATACGAAAGAAAAAATGGGTCATCTCCCAATTTGTGATCTTCCGCCGTTTTGTGTACAACACTACAACCTAATACTATATAATTATATAAATGTGAATATTGAGTATACCTACTAATAGCTTGTGTACGGTCTACTAATATTATGTATTTTTGTGATTTATTTTTAGCTATTTAAACCAATTTATTTTAGTACTTCCCGAGGGCCATATAAAACTAAAGACTTTAGACAGGTAGGTAGTAGGTACCATCAGGTGCCAATTGATATTATTTATACCTGTAAATATAGGTCTTGTATTCCGTATATGTATATTGGTTAAATTGTTTTCCTATGGTAAAGATCTTTACTAGCTCGAGCTAGGCTTTACATTAACAATATCGTCATAAACCCAAAATACGTACAATTTATACGCAAACAGTGACCAGTGTAGGTATTATAATTACCCAAGGTACCTACTAACTACCATAGATATATAATTCATGTGGGGAAATCTGTGGGCTAAGCCCCCCCTCAAAGTCTGTCAAGCCCCTTCTTTTTTAGTTTTGTAGGATCGAAGCCCCTCCGCTCACATTGATGTTAATGGATTTCCGCCTATGGCACATATTAATATTCTTTAAATATGCCTACTACTATTGGCGGAAATCGGGGAGAGGAAGGTGTATGAGGGAGCTTAGCCCCGAACCCCTCCTTTTTTAGTTTTGTAAGATCGAAGCCACCTGCTCATATTTATATTAATAATGTTAGCCCCCCTGAAATTTTAATGGATTTACGCCTATGCTACTACCTACTTACAATTACCTACATACAGATTGATAGACACTATTGGTAAAAATGAAAATCGATTATTCTACTTTACTTTTCATTGCGAAAATCATTGTCCTTGGCGCTTTGTGTTTTAACCGGACAGATTATTTGTTTAACCTGTAGTAAAATAATATAATACATATAATACACAATAAAAATAATAAAATACATTTTACCTAAGTAGGTACACGATATTTTTTTTTATTCATTATACGATGATAATTTACTTTAGGCATAGTTATTTCCAATAGTTTTGAACCAATCAACCGTTTCGCATTGGATTCGTCCACTCTTACTTCTTCGTCCAACGCCAATTGCAATATCTTTTTTCGTACAGTGACCCTCACGTACGTTGGTTGAACGTCCAAGTCCAATTCGCTAGTGTCCATGAACCTAAATTGAAATGTTAAAAAGCGTTAAATGTTACTGTACATGTTACTGTCTTATTAGTAAAATAATAATTAATAACTATCTTTATCTCACAGAGTACCTATTTAAATGTTTTTGGAAGTATAATTTTACACAATTTAAAGTCATTGAAAAACCACATTTTTTAATAAAAAAAATCATTATTTTTTACTATAGCTAATCATTATCGTTTTTAAAGTTTTAGATTCTGAGCGAAGCGATGACTGTATTGATTTTACAATGTTGTGTTTTATTTTTATTTTATTTGTCGTGTACCTACACGATAAACAAATATCCGTAGGTCTAAAAGCTTGGAAGTTTAATGCAAGGCTTTTAATATGTTGTTGCAATGACAGTTGAAAAGTATAAAAAATTTTTTTTTTTACAAGCATTTATAAAGTTCGAATTTTTACAAAAGCCGTAAAAATCACGAAATGTGCAAGTTATTTTGAGTTAGAAAATCATAAAAAATTTACTGTTTAAATTTAAGATTGGAAAATTTAATACTAGATTCCTCATAAGTTTGTCTACCATTATCAAAAAAAATCTCTACTGGAAAGTCAAATAATTAAATTTTTATGAATTAATTTTTACAACATTATGATATTCACTCGATTTCTCATGTAGATAGCGACGATATACCTACTTATTTTGTTGAAATTCAAAAACAAATAAATACAGAAACTTGAAGTTTACAAAATATATTTATTTTTTCCTATCCTTGAAAAAAAATTTTCAAAATATTTCGACTCTTTTCTTGTTAACGAACATTTTAAATTTTAAATTTTTTTAGTTTTTTTTTTATAAATGGCGATACAATTTTATTTGTTTCATAAACTCAAAGAGCTTGAAAATTAAATACAAGGCTTCTGATACATAGTCTTTCCAACGCTTCAACCGTCATCAAAAACGACGAAAACTAAATTTTCGGTGCGACAAAAAATATTTTTAATATTAAGGCACAGTTTTTTTTTATAAGCATTTAAAGTTTGATTTTTGACAACATTTATCAAATTGAACATTTAAAATGATTTTATAGTTAAAAATTTATAAAATGTTCAACTTTTATTTAAAACAAGGTTCCACGTAATAGTATAGTTAATTCTGCAACCAAAAAATCTAAAAATATACAACAACACAGTTTTTTTTATAGTTGTTTTAAGTTCAATTTTAAACAAAATTACACAATAAAAATCCAATAATAACGATTTTAGTTATTTTTTTAAATATAAATTCAACTTACTGGCTACGGTGTTAATAATAAGTAGGTAATAACTATATAAATATAATATAAATTATACAATATCCTAGACTGACAAACCGTCTCTGTTCAGAAACGTTTTTTGTATACAATGATAGGTACCTACCTAGTATACCATTGACTTCAAATTTAATACCATCCATTACCGTAACCCATCTGTAACCTACTATACAGTTGAGTGCCATTAACTTACCGGCTTTTTTTTTTTAATACTATCATAGGTTTTATGTATTTTTAGTTTAATATTCTGAGATACAATACTTTTCTCTAAAATCATATTTCAAACGAGTACCTAAATACCTACCTAATCAATTATAGTAGGTATAATAGGTACTAAAAATAGACGTCTATAAAAAAATCACAGCCTATTAGTGTACCTAAATAGTGTTGGCTATAATTGGCTAATAAAACTTCACTATTTAAATATTTAATAACTAAGTCATTTTAAATGCATAAAAAAACAATAAAAACGTAAATTTAACATTGATTTACTTATAAACATGAACAGTGAGCACGTATCTGTTGTCTTCATTCTCCAATTTGTACGGCACTTTAGCTTGATTTAAGTTATACGGACGACCGTCTTCGGCGAACAATTTTGGAGTCCACGTTTCTTGTTTGGGTGTTTTTTTTTCTTCATCTTGCTTTCGCTGAGCTCGTCTGCTATGAAACGCCATCTCAACGCGACACTCCGGAGTGTTTTCACTAGGTTGATTCCAAAAACTAAAAGTTTTGGACATTTTATATAATAGGTACACGTTATAAGTTTATACGTCATATGACATAAATTAAACGATAAAAGTCATAATGCAATACCAATTATAAAAGCAATTTTTTTCTGGGGGTGAAGCGGAAGGGGCTGAACATTTTTATCTCGACGAGCCCCACATCACCCGTAACATGATGTGATACCTGCATGGCTGCATGTGTTGTCTCCGTCTTACGAGTTATGAGTATTTTACGATGTACAAACAATTTATAATTTTAAAATACTCATAACTCACTTTAAAAATAATATATAATAAAAAGCCCATGAGGTAGATAATAATCTTACCTTTAGATTTTATAAGTGGTCAATTCACTCTAATTTTTATACTAATGGAGCCATACGTGTTGTGCTGAGCATAAAATTTGCTATGTTATACGCACTTGTAGGACGGAGACAACACATTCGGGTTTCACATCTTCTTGCTTATATTTAAAATTGTTTACATCTGAGTACCCAGAGTACCAACCTATCTGACAACCCAAGCGCTAACAAGATTTTTACAGCGCATTTATTTGATAGGTACATTACCATTATTACTCAGACCTCTATCGAAAAGTTGTGTAGGAGTTGTTACCCCAGTACCTCCATAATCATACAAGTATATAATGTGTAAACGCACACCCCACATCACACCCATGACCCATGCACACCCATCCAGAATATAAAATAAATTCCAATATCAAATAAGAAACAATGAGTCATTATAGACATGAGTATAACGATATAGGCATACAGCGCTAGATAAACTTAAAAAGAAAATAACTGCCAATGGATGACACTATACGGACTAAGATAGTAGGTACTATTAATTATTATAATTTATAATAATCAATCTTAGGTACATTAATTTCGTATGATGAATTTTTTTTAATACATATTTATGATTATGATTTATGAGTGAATGAGTGATAATGAATTATACCAGACATAAAAAAAATCAATTGAATCTGTATGTTAGTTGAGACACTCCTACTAATACGGTATAGTACCTATGACACTTGTTATACCTATTTATACCTAATATATTATTCAATCTACTTTATTCGTAAATTGTCTAATGACCTAATACACTTGTATATAATTTATATTACCCACATTCTAAAGACTACAGTAGCCTGCAGTAGGTAAGTATAAGGCACTTATAATTATTTTTTCTTTACATACTCTTCGTCTGTTTCTTCATAATTTTTTTCGTACGTTTCCAAAGTATCCTCCTTAATGTTTCTAGTTTTTGATGTCTTTTTTTGTTCTGTTCTGAAATCTAAAGTGAACATAAAGTCAAATTATTCTAACACGGTACCTACACGGCTAGCTCATTAAATATATTAAATATACGCATTATACGTAGGTATTTTTATATATTTTTTTCAAATATTTACTTTCATAGGTTTTTTGTTGGGCAATAATTTTACGTGCAACATTTGATAACTGTTGTTTGGCGGCTAATTTATCAAATGAAGTCACATCAATTCCGTCAAGTACGTCAATTTGTGGTAAAGTTCCAATAACATACTCGCGGTATCCATCAAAATCTGTACAAGGATTTCCAGTGAGATATCTAAACAAATTAAAACATATAGGAGACAAAGTCGGCAGCCGCATGGGTATTTAAGGCTATAACGAGTTGTACGAGGGAAAATAATTGTACCTACTACAGCAGAACGAGATTTCCTGAACACCACAGGATTTTAGTGAGTACCTAGGTACCTACCAAAATATTACGCCGAGTAAATCTAACTCTTCAACTCTCAAGAGGACACACAAGTATAGTATCAAATAACTATGAATTCGAAAGTCGCTCACAATTTACTTAGGTAATTTATTTCATAATTTATATACCTATCAAAATAATTAAGTTCCCACACAAATATTTACTTACCAACAAAATAATACAATTTATATGAATTTATATTGCAATAATAGGAAGGTAATTTAAATTTTATTTCCATTGATTGTTCAGTGCTTAAATTGGAAAAAAATTAGAAGGAGACAAGGAGTTGACATAATATATAATATTTTTATAATATTTTTTAAAAATAAGTAGTCCGTCACCCTTCAATTCAAGCACGGCATAATATTAGGTATGCTGTTAATAATTTTCATATCAACTTATTAGTTATTATACTGATATTAATTGTAAGTAAATAATAATGAGATCATATTTATTTGGAACTTTGGAAAAATTATTCCAATAATAATTAGTTGGATGCATGAGTAATGAGTATATTATATTATTAATATACATAGATAAGGTTAAATCCATGGCCCGTGAAAAATAATTTATCCAAACACTTTATAATTTTAAAAATAAACATAAAGTGTTTGAATAGGTAGTTGAATTTAAATGACATGATATACCTAGGTAATATTATATTATAACAGTAGGTACCAATTATCATATAGGTATATATTATAGGTTAGGTACCTACTAATGAAAATGAATGTACGGAAATGTACCCACCTTAACTCTTAATAGCATCAAGCATTTCACATTGTCGGAAAAACGCGAGTTGGGTCCCGAGATAATTGATTCTTTAAAAAAAAGTCCACGGTGTTATTCGATAGAACTCGAATTGGGTCCGCGGTATTATTTGATAATTATCGAATTGGGTCCGCGGTATTATTTCATAATACTCGATTAATATTTTATATTATTAAAATAAAATAAGTATAGTGTTTTGTAGTGTTTTAATTAACTATGGATGTCATGACAAGCGAAAAAGGTAAAAAATTATCATTGAAGATCAATTTAAATTTCGCTTC
>WHPZ01590726.1:0-21740 GCA_016617965.1 Macrosiphum rosae
GAACGGAGACGGTTTGTCAGTCTGTATATTTTATATTGTCATTAATTATTATAACATGTAAGTTGTTTTAATAATTTTATTTTATTTTATTCGTTGCTACGGTGAATTGTTTTTAGTTTTTTTTACCCATCAGACATAAACATGAAACACGATTGTGTGATTTAAAATGTTGCATACATTTAGAAACAGTTTCTATATTATGATTTAATTAATACTTTGGTAAGCAGCCACCTATATAATACATATTATATTACGGTATAGCCTTAGACCATTTGACATGAAAGGGAACTATGTTGGTTTTGACTGAAAAATAACCTACATAACCCTGTACAATGTAATTCAGTTTATCGATGGTTGTGGTTACAAAATTACATTCGACCGTTTTCGTTCGATGATGGCATGTTTGATATTATTGATTAAAACGATAGCCAACATAATTGGTTGTAGTCACAGTGTTCGAGGAAGAGTTAGAACAACTTATTTTAGTTGTTTTAGATTAATGTTCATAAAATATTTGTTTCTCGGTAAAAAAATACTCAAAAAATCAATAGGTACCTACATGATTGTGCAAATTATTTTGAGTTAGAAATTCATAAAAATGTTTCTTTTAAAATCTAAGATTTTAAAATTGAATACAAGATTCTTCAATGGTTGTTTGTCTACCTAAATTATTAAAAGAAAAATGTCTTCTGGAAAGTCAAATTATAAAATAAAGTTAAATTTTTTTATAGTTGTTTTATGTTCAAATTTGGACGCAATTAAATATTTAAATGAAGAAGATGATTTTAGTTTTATGTTATATTTAAATAATATTATTCATGATGCATACTTAAAATTCTTAAGTTTATTATTATATACAAAATACAAATAATAATTAATATTAATACAACTAAACGGCTGCCGTATTAATGTATTATTAATAATACTCATATGAAATATCCTTGACTGACAAACCATTTTCGCTCAGAACCTTTTTTTCGTATACAACAATATTTTATCATTGAATTCAAATTTAACTTATCCATTCAATTACCTACTCATTGACGACAATCTAGATACACTCGAAACATACTTAGGAGCAGAATAGAGTTTCTTGGGGTTTTTTTTATATATTAAATTTGTAAATTAGTGACATAATATAATATGTTATTATAACAAATGCTAATTTTCTATGATAATATTTAATTATATAATATAATATTATATGTTTAATATTTCGATGAAATTTTAAGGATAAAATGAAATGTTTTATTATACTTAATATTTTTAATATTTGTGTGTTTATATCTCTGTATCACCGGTGTAAATGTCAAACCTAAAGTATATATTTATATCATATCATAATAATTTATGTTTATAAACTTAATTGATTACACCTGGTTAAATTATTTAGTAGGTATTTTTAATTTCGTATTCATGAGTATACGTAGTCATATTAAGATCATCAAGCAATGATTAAGATGTGGAAAATTACACGAACTAATGGTTTTTAAATTATCTAAGTAAAATTGTAAAATTATAAGAAGTGCTTGTTAAAGAAAAATATATTTAAAATTTAATTAATTAGAATAAAAATAATTATACTTGAACATTTTATTTTCGTAGAAAATTGTATAGTTGTTGAACTGATTTTGAGTATTGTAATGTTAGAACAATATATATATATTATTATATTTTAATATCTTTACGGTTTGAAGTTATTATTATACAAATTACTATTATTATTATGTTATTATGTATCTGTATAAAGCAAATTACAACCGCTAACGGCTATCTGTGTATAATTATTCGGTAAATTCTAATGTTATGACTTATAAGTTATAGCAAAATAGTTCAATAGTTGTATTAATACTTTTTTTATTTAAGTAAACTGAAATAGTAAAATGCCAATAACCATTAATATAATTGTTCAGTGTTTAAAACTTCAGCTCTGGGTATGGTTAGTGTTCAAGCATAACATAGGTCCCTGGTCCCTTTATATTAATGTAGTGTCAAAGTTCATAATATACGTGAATAATGAATAATGAATAACCCAAGGTATTATTCAAAAACGCTGAAGGTTTTTTGATTTATCGTCTAGCACCTTAATATATTGAAAACCCATTCACATAATATTATGATGTATTTCATAACATAATTGATGCTAATCACTGTGAATAATTCGTTTGGAAAAAAAAACCAAAAGTTTCCTCATGAGTTATATAAACTACATACTGTTAAAGTATGATACCAAATGTAAGCTGTATATATTTTATATTATGTTATAGGACGAACAGTTTCAAAATAAAGAACAAACAGTGACATCAAGAAGATTTGTAAGAAAAATATTAAATATTTACATGAAATTGAGAAAAATAAAGTTGAGAGAGAATCCAACTCAACACACAGCACGATTTTACGTTGGTAGTCATATCAATTTATTTTTGAAATTTTTTTTCCATCCAAGACTGTAAAATATAAAATACTCCAATGAAAATGTCCGATAACACACCTACCCATTAGTTTTAAGTTCTAGACTGTAGACAGTGAAAAATCGTTACTCTTGTGAATTCATATCAAAAATAATTATTTCCATTATATTTTATTTCGATTGGTGTGTGTGTCATATTTTGACATATTATGAAGTAGCAGAGTCGATCTTCGAAAGTAAATTGACATTTAGTAGTGTACATTTATACATTTTGAGAGACCTCCTGGCGGTTTGTGCTTATTGAACACGACCATTATGTATTACCTGCAGAAACTCGTGCGGTCGTGTGTCAATCTATTATCATAGTGCACTCTGTCTACTCACGAAATATATTATATTAATCTGGGTGACTGGATAAATAATGACGTTTTAGAATGTTCAGTCTTTGGATGTGGGTTCGTGTTGTATTAAATATACACACAAATCGTTCGTTGTTATTACGCATAGGTACTTCGATCCCGGCATGAGGCGATCGTACAAGTTTTTTACAAAATGCGTTTAACAATATTATAAAACTGATGAAACATAATCCAATTACTAGTTTATTAATTTATTATGTGCAAAACAAAACAAAATTTAATATTTCAATAACTCGAAGAATTATTCCAAAAGGACTTAACCCCCCCCCCCCCCCNAAAAAAGTCTTAACCGCAAATAAACTTTTAAAAAACATCGTAAAACTTTATCTATTAATCCACTATGGAGTATGAATCTAACTTCGTTAATAATATAATATACACTATGTACCTATGTAAACAGTAGCATAACAAATCTGTAATTTATTATAAATAAATAATATTATAATACATATACTAGAACTGCCTATTCTTCAGATTCTTCAAAATATTTTACATAAATTGCACAATTTCAAACACCTTTTTTTTTATTTATTTAAAATCTATAATTATATATATTACAATAAGTAAATGTGATGGGGATGATTAACGAGAAGGGGAAGTCACCCAATAGTGGAACCTCGTCTTCAAACACCTATGAACAAATATTGTGGTCAGATATCAGTTTACAGTTGTAGCTACTTTTAAGTTATTGGTTTAAAATTGTATACTTTGTTATAAAGATAAATATGTAATAATATATTATCAATTATTATATATATAACCTTAGTATAGGTACCTATTTAATGTTGATTATTGTTTGTTTTAGAATTACAGGTAAATGTTATAATTAATAAATCAGCGCTGCGCCATAGTGACGCATAATGGCTGCAGTATTTTTAATTTAATAGCTATGAGCCTGTGAAAATACTGTGTTGCCTGTAGAAGACAAAGCAATTTTTATAAAATGTATTCTAGCTCTGTTTCTCTTCAAATCTTAAGGAAAATGGCATTGGTGAGAGAGAGAGAGAAAGACACCTCTCGTCCGTGGAATAATTGCATTAAATTATTATATTATGGATAATGATGTAATAATAATATTGTATAAATTAATAATTTTCTTAAAACACTATAGAATATTAGAATGAGACAATATTTTATTCTAATAAATTGCTTTCTATAACTCGACAATTTCACATCTCTAATACATTTTCATTTAAAAACATAAGTTCAAAACTAGTTCAAGTAGCCAAACACTCGAGATTTCGACCACTCTTTAATAACCAGTGTCTTACCCGAAACTGTGCATGCTACAGCTAGCAGTAGATAATTAAAATTAAGTTATACAATTGTGGTGTCCAGTGGATATCAATATTTTTTTTTATAATATTTTAAAATCTATATTCAATTTTTTCACAAACGGCTGTACCTGTGGACAAAATTTTTTTTAAATTCCAAACAAAAAAAAGATGCCACACAGGAACTTACAACACCTCAGACATCGTAAATTAATTCCACGGTTGTGTGTTTGACATATTTTAATAGTTAAGTCATAGTATTTAAATAAAAAAATTATCAATCATTTTTCATAAAACAGATAACGTTTGTTGACACATGTTGAGATGACTCAGTAATTCAGTCATTCATTAATTGGATATACTATATAGTTTTGTTTTATTTGGAAGAGTAACATTTTAACGGTCATGTATAATTTTATTTAATACCCTAACTAATTTAAAAAATATCCAAACCATCAAATCGAGGTATTATATTATATTTATGAAACTTAGGTACTTTTTGGTCCACTTCAACATTTTAATTTGGGTACCTACTTACCCCAGTTGTTAAATATTCTTATACCGATTATTCCCAGTTTATCTCAGCCTTATGATAATATTTCGGTTATCTAATATACCATAATAATATGAATACACATTTCCCACTGCAGTTAAACAGAAATTTGGGTTGAAAATGGCTTTTCCTTATGCTTAGAGAAACTATTAAGAAAAAATGATCTCCTTTAAGTTCCATCTAGTCTAGATTTCCTATCCATACAAGTGTGTCATAAAACTTTTGGAGCATTCAATGTTCCGGAGAAGGGTTCGAAAAAAATTTAGATAATATTCATAATAAAACCGTCGATTTAGAAACAATATACTTTCATACTATTATATCGTCACTCAGAATCTAAAATAAACTATGGCCAAAAAATACTATTTTAGGTAATTACTTACATAATATTATACATTATAATGTACGCTATCTATATCCCTTTTAGTATATAATAAGTTCTTATTCTTAACACAAGAGAGCGTAAGCAATTCAATATTATAATATTATTATTATAATTGTCAATTTAAATAATATGTTTTTTTTTTTACAAATGTTATTTATTATCGTATAATTGTTATTTTAAACAAATTCATTTTGTGTTGTAATTCATTATTTTATTGTAGACGAAGATACAATATTAATACTTAAAAAATATATACATTCATATTGAACAGTTTAAGACTACGTCTTCTTAGCACTTACTATATAATATAGGCTATTGGGTATACAACAGTTGTAAAAATTATTAGTAAGCTGCAAATACTGTATATACATGTGATAGAATTAAATGCCCGACAAATAAAATATTTGTCTGTCACATGTAAAACTATGTATTAAAAAAAATTATTTTATTTCATATTCCGTTTTTTAATTAACCCTTTCAATAGTACGCATCTGGTATAGTAATGATGTGAACATTTCCTGGAATATTCACAAGCCTGGACACTTTCAGGGAAATTTACAACTTTTTTACATAATATTGTTGACATGTTTCAAAATATAATTTAACTTATATTATACAGTCAATATATTCGAATAACAAATACATTTTGCACAAATTATAAAAGTTTGGTGGTTCCAAAAATTATTGCTTACAACTCTAATTATATTCAATTAATATATATTTCAAATAAATCAATCGTCTGTGCAAATATTCAATTTTAAATTGATTTTAAATAAAATACAGTTTCTCCAGTAGATACCTACATACAGCTGTGTTATTTCCCGGATATTTTCCTCTAGGAATGTCGTTAGCGACACATCCATACGTAGGTATGAACAAGATAAAAAAAATGTACAATAAAAATTATTTAATATAAATCATAATATTACAATCGGAAATGTGATGAAAGTTACGCTGGAATTACTTAAACTTGTATTTTAAATTTTAAATGCTACAGACAAATTTGACTATTTTAATATCTAGGTACTCATTATTTTGGAATATTTGGCCATTTGTCTATTAGTTTAATTTTTAAAACATAATGTCCAGCGTGTCTTGTAGCTAAACGTCGAAACCCATCACTCAACCCCAATCACGAATACCTAAATTCTGTCGGTTGAGATAATAATAATGGTTTCTCGGCATTATTTTTATCGACTACTCTATCACGCCCATGTCGGAAATAGGTACCTATGTACACAGTTTAGCCGGAATCGGTGACACGACTAACCTAAACCCAATCGATATTCTACGATAACCGCTCGCAATGACCTGTCCGTTTTTTTTTATTATTGTTTATTTTGTCATATTTTAATTTAGGACACAGTTCAAAAAGGTTTTAAGCCCCAGCAAGGGTCGTGCGTGTTATAATTATTTTTTTTTTTTCAATCAGTTACCTTAGTAACGCTTACTGCAACATACAACGAGATCGTATATACGATATACATATAAACCACACGGGTTCAAAAACACCGTTCAGCCAGTCGGAATCATTTTTTCTCTATTAACAGTTTTGCCTTAACTCGTGTATCTCCTACTTGTACAAAATATTATAGAATATTAAAACATTATCGCGACTATGGACTATAATCTATATTACGGTGTTAAATCCAATCGCTTATTGATAGTCTCCAACCGAGCACCGGAATTCACGACGGCGGTGAAAAATACCTTGCCCGGTGTGTTTGTTGTGAGGTACAACTACGATACGTCATCGCTGGACGACATTATCTGTACGTACACAATATTATTGTTATATTATATACCAATAAAAATATAATAATAAATTACACTTTCGACGTGTCGATATTGCTTCCAAAAGATGTTTTTCGAATTTAACGTAAATATTGTCGAAAAATATTAATAACTGTGCCGTTATTGATAGATCATAAACAGTACAGTACCTGTTTGAGATATTTGTTTATTTTCACAGCAAAAGTAGATGACAAAATGCAACATCGAAAAGTGAAAAGTATTGCTATTCTTGTGCATTCGGACGAAACACAATTTTATATTTGTTCTACAAACGAAAAAGTATGCAATCTGCATGATTATGCTACTACTAATAAATAATTAAAAACATATTAATTTGTAAACTTTTTTCCACCCTATAGCTTTATAACGGATACGATTTGTCCAATGTGCCAAATTATTATTCCATTTAAAAAAAAATTCAATTTTTAATCGTTACAATTTTAAAGTTACTATTTAAGATGAATTTAGTAACATTATTATTATTATTATTGTTTATTAACACAGTCGATTTATTTCAAAATATAAATCTTAAATTAATGATAGTCATGCAGAAAGTAATATTATAAAAAACAAACTTTTATTGTTTGTTAGAAACCTTTACCTTTATATTACTTACTTTGATATATTTTTGATGCCTGGCTGCAGATATGTTGTTGATTGCATGGTAATACATTTTGCCGAATCTTCCTCGATTAGTCTGCACTCCTTTGAGTATTTGAGACAGGGACTGGTACCTAAAAGAAACGGTTCTGGATCCGGAACCTTTAAAATATTAAGAACCAGAACCGGAACCGACACCTTTATTTTAACAAATAAAGTACCAGAACCTAACCGGCATTTTTAAATTCAACAGGTTCTTTTAGGTTCAAAAATAAAATAATTGTATATATCATAATTTAACGGTATTACTGTTTTGTGTATAATCTATGTATGATCATATGAGTTTTCTAATATTTATCAAACCTACTATTGATTAAACCCGCATTCCAGTTAGATATTTAAAATGATTATACTTTTCGGTACCTAATTTATCTGGGACCAGTACCGAAGTTATTTGGAACCAATACCATTGATTTGATTTAATCAAAAAAACAGAACCGACCTGGAACAGTTATTTTATTTTTGGAGGACCAGTACCGATAAATTCAAACGGTTTGAGTGCCTCCTTTGAGCGCATATGGTTAAATACAAAAAAGAGACTTTCACAAGGAAAGTTAAAGAAACCATTTTTATCAACTGAATCGCAAATTTTTTGACAGAATAAAATATATCTTAAATATTATTCTATACTTTTAATACTTAGATATGAATACCGAATTCTGTTTCTCCGTTTTGCAACATTCGATAACATTCCAATTCTTCGAATTGTTTCCGCATATTATTCATAAATTTCGTTTTAATTTCTGTCGATGTATTACCTAAAAATCGAATCAAACCGATATCATGGGCATACGTAAGTCTTTCTGGTGCCATTGACGATTTCTCGCGTTTCGGCGGTTTTACACGCAAGTCACTTATTTGCCCTTCCTTGATTATTGAATAAATCAAAACTGTATAATAAACAATAATATTAAAACAATAAACTAACTAATCCACTACGCAGAAAGTTAATGAGGTGTTCAATATTGCAATATTAATATGTATTGTTATTTATAAAATCAAAGTGCTTAAGATACATTAATAATTAATAATGACACAGAGTCTGTGACCTGTGTACTATTCGATAATAAATCATAGGTTCTGAATTGCGACAGTTTAATTGACGATCCAGGTATAAATTATTTTCTGAAGTCGTTGTCAGATTATTGTCATCGTGGATCATCGAGACTAGACTTTTTCAACAGCCGTTTGGCTTCGAGTTGTGTAAGATACCAACTGTGCTTAGCCCTGCGACATTTGACACAGGTATTTTTCACTTTCGTTTTTGTTTTTCACCCGTCATTGTTTATCCCGAGTATTCTATATGGGAACGTTTCAGTGCGACGTAGGCATATGGCCCGATCTAATGGGAGAAGAATATAATGGTGAATTATATTTTAGTTCAGCTGATGTACGACCTACCAAGACTGCTTTAGACGGGTATCAGCGAATTCGAACTGTTGGGAAAGGTGAGCCAGAAAACATTTGACCATGCCATAATGATGTTATATACTTAAACGCGTTAGCTAATATAAAATGTATTCAAACTTCGATAATAATATTGATTGTATTTGATACGTGAATTCCTAGGAGCATTTGGGGTGGCAACTTTGTACCGAAACACGAATAAAAATAATTTAGTGGTGATCAAACAGATCAACATGTTAGATATGACTGCACAGGAGAGACAGCTGGCTTTGAACGAAGCTAAAGTCTTATCGTTACTCAGCCATCCGTATATAATAAGGTTATACATATTATTTCGAAAATCACGATAATCGCGGTTAATTAACTTGAAGTTTTTATTGCATTTTTTTGTTTTTTTATTACAATAGTTACTATGGGAGTTTTGAAATGGACGGTGTTCTCATGATTGAAATGGAATATGCAGATGGTGGTACTCTAGCAGAGTATTTGATTGGTCGTAATAACAATTTATTACCCGAAAAACAAATTTTAGAAATGTTCTTTCAAATGTCTGAAGCGATTCAATGCATTCATCAACGGAATATTTTACACAGGTGACAATTGCATTTTATCAGTTCAGTATATTTTAAAAATAAAGACCGACTGCTATTGCAAGATCATTAAGATTAATTGTACCTAATATGTATTTGATGGATATTTAATTAATTTAAAAAAAATAAAAATATTATTTATATTTATATTTGTGTGCAAAATAATGTTTTTATTTTTCAGAGACTTAAAGACAACAAATGTTTTTCTGACAAAAAAACGTCAAATAAAGTTGGGAGATTTCGGTATTTCAAAAATAATGACCACGAAGTTACAAGCGTTAACAGTGGTTGGAACACCATATTACATAAGTCCAGAAATGGTAGGTACATAGTTTCAAAAAAAATGTCCGATTTTAATATATTGAATTTTATTTATTCATATAGTGCGAGGGTAAACAATATGATCAGAAATCAGATATTTGGGCATTGGGTTGTATATTGTACGAGATGGCAAGTCTTCAGCGTACTTTTGATGCTTCCAATCTACCAGCACTAATTCATTTTATAACAAAAGTAGGTACACTAATTGCGAAATATTATTCTCGCAGAACAATAATTTTTTTTAACATTTTTTTAGGAACATTTTGCACCAATACCATTGTGTTATTCGTTAAATTTAAAAAAACTAGTGAACGATCTTCTGCAAAAAGATCCGCTCCGAAGACCGGATGCCAATTATTTAGTCGAAACAGTGCCCGATTTCATCGATTTTATAACCGATTCTAATTGGGTTCAAGAAAGCGGTGAACTCGAATCGAGTAACGACGATTTACTAAACAGGTTAGTGTTTACTGTAGAGTATTTACTGTTTTTATTTGTATGTACCTATAATACACATAATATACATTGTACAGTACAATCTCCTTATAACATAATCGCTCTGTACTAACTGATATTTCATTTATAAAGGAGTTTCCATCATAGGGAGACCAAAATATATATGGGATACATAAGTAGTGGAACTGTTGTTTTTCTCCGTTGTAAGGTGATATCTGTATCATAGGGGGTCTGTTATAAATAGGTTTTATTGTATACCTATATACAGTACACTGTACACTGTATACTTATTGGTTTTTCTTTAAAACAATCTTTTATTGTAAAACAGATCGGTAGTATATCAATTTTCATCACCGACAAATTTGACGCCGGTTCAATTACCATTCAGGGTCCAAATTGTACAGCTGGCAGTGAGTCAGACACATTTCGTCGCTCTTACAAGTGGTAAATCATAACACAATTTATTCTATAATTACATTATAATCAACAATGACATGTTTATTCATATAATCATTAAAATCAATTCAATTAAAAAAATTAAAAAATAAATATTATATACTATAGTACAAGATATTATAATGTGATTAGTACCTACCTACAAGATTTCTGTTCGCAGATTACTCAATTTTCACTTGGGGTGAAGACAAACACGGACAGTTGGGTCACGGTGAAGAAACTCCGTGGAAAAACGACCCTCAATGCGTTGTCTCGTTATTGGACAAACACATTACCCAGTTAGTCGATACAAAAATGAAAATAAAAAAAAAACCAAACAATGTGTTAAAAAAAATTGCCTATGGCTGTATTTTATTAAATTGTGTTTAATTTCAATAGAGTCGGAGCAGGGCACAACTTTAGTGTTTTCGTTAGCAGCACAGGTCTCGTGATGACCACCGGTGACGGTAAATATGGTGCTCTCGGCCACGGCGATTGGAATAGCGTTTCCAGACCAAAACTTATAGGTAGGTACTAGGTAGAGATTGCGTTAGATATAGTATACATTTTTACAACAATTTCATGATAAAAAAAAAAAAAAAATAGTATCGGCAAACTATTAAACCAATCAAAATTCGTTCTGTCCATAGACTTTCTACTAAAAGTAGACGTGTTGAAAATTTCTTGTGGCAACTATCACCTTGCGGCGTTAACGAATGAAGGTCAACTTTACACTTGGGGTCGTGGAAATCACGGGCAACTGGGTCTGGGCAATTTACAAGACTGGTAATTACGAAGTTTCCTCCATCCCGGACGTCATCTGTTAATATTTCCATTAATTCAGCTGTTTTCCGATTTTGGTCAATTGGCATCTTGACGAGAAAATCGAATCAATCAAATGTGGTCCCGAGTGTACGGCTATAATTACGGACTGTCAAAATGTATACGCTTGTGGACTGAATAAATGCAACAAACTTGGTCTGAATCGACCGTCTTTGTTTAAACTCAAAGTAATTATAATATTTTCCTTGTTATGCAATAAATCATTTTTTTTTTCAATTTTTTTTTGCCTTTTATGGACATTTGAAAATAATTATAGTGATTATTGTCACCATTGACTAGCGCACATACATCGACAGTATAAATATAAACGGTAACACGTAATTTAATTTGGTATTATAGTGGTTAAGAAATAAACTTAATGTTGACATTTTTAGATAATGTCTATAATATTATAATATAAAATTTACGTTTTACTAATATTGACGTGTATTACTCAAATATCTAAATCGTGTTATTAGTGTGTTAAATTTAATTTTCAGTTTAAAGAAGTGCCATTTGAAAGTTTATTTACCAAAGTAAAGTTCTTAGATGGACTGCGGGTGACTTATGTGTGTTTTGGCGAGTGTCACAGCGCCGCCATAACAGCGCAGGGTCACGTTGTCATTTGGGGAAGTAACATTTACTCCCAACGAGGGAAATTGCGTGTGTCTCAAAACAAACCGAATCTACTCCAGTTGCCCGGTTACAGCAAAGCACAAGTACTTAATTACTATATATTTGAATCAATTTTTTTTAAAAGACGTCGATAAATTATTAATGTTCTAAAAAAAAACAAAATAACATTTTAATACGTCTTATCAGATTATCGACTGTGGGCCAACGTACACATTAATTGGTACCGATGACAACGCTGTAGTGTTTTGCGGTACACGATTTTCTGTAAGGTTCATGCTATATACAGTTAAAATTTGATTTATATGCATTTTTTTTTCTTTTTGCTCATATTTCAATATTACAGATGGACACCAAAGCGCTGACTCAAATGACTTCGATGTTTACATCAGAAGTCATTGCTCAACCGAAAGTGATACTCGGATTATACGCCACTGATGAACAGATCGATAAAGGCCAGTTGTTGGTACTTAACTCTCTCCAGGCAGTCGGTCACAATTTGATGATAACAGTTGACACATTTTTGAGGGTTAATAGTTAAATTCATTTTTCAGATATATTATAGACACGTCTTTATGTTTGAAAATATTTTTTTAGGTCGTTTAAAAACATACACTTATTAATATTGACACTCGATAAATAAGTATTCATTATATTTCATATATATATATATACTGCTGATTAATCAGTTTAAAAAGTTTGTATTATTTAACTTGAAATGCTTATATATAAAGCTTATAAAATAGCCAGATTAAAGCATAATATTTTAAGTTACTTTCTAGTTTTTACTAAAAAAAAATCTAACGGGTAAATCAAAAATGTATTTCTAACAATTATTAATTTAAGTAAGCGCCTTCTTAATAATAACATTGAATTAATATGATTATATTAGTGTATACAATTATAAAATATTTTACCATCAATTTTATAATAGGTAATATAGTTAATAATATGCAAAGAATTACTCGCGTTGAATATTCGATCGTGTCATTATATTGATGGCCACTAAATGAGTAATCTTATGATTTTCATTTATATTCCGAAATATGATATACCGAAAACTCAAAAACTCGACGATGTTAAGTACTACTTGTGTTTGTGTTCCTTACTTGGCAAAGTATGAACTTAGTATATAGTTAAAAGTTTTTGATACCAATGAAACAATATTGCAATAACAATGTATACTGTAACCAAATTTTTATACAAAAGTAATACTACTCTCAGACCATTCTGAAACCAAAATATTGTTTTTAGCCTTTATTTCTGACAGAAAAGTTTATAAGTAAGTAGGTACTTAAAATTATTAGTTCACACAATATGGTGTTTTATTTTATGAAGAATTGTTTTTTTTTTGTACAATAACATAACCCCCATTATTTTATTTTCGATTAAATAATATAAGTACACTATAATATATATTATGTAACGTCTAGTTATTTCTGAGCTTAATTCTGATTTATATTTTAACCACTTGTTTTTAAATTCAATATACATTTATTTATGAATTTGGTAAACGTATTTATTGTTTAATTATTATAAATATATTATAATATTTAAAATTTTTTTTTTTATTAATTTACCCATGACATCTTAGGCCATTGGGTGGTTTTTGACTGTGGGGGTGGGTACTGTAGGTTTTTGTAAACACGTGTATTTTAATTTGGCAGAATTTTCAAGTGGGCACCCGTTGTAGGTATCTGCCATGCCAGGTTGGGGGATGGCGGCCTCTCTCTCCAGACACCGTGACTGCCCGAAGATTAGTGCCCCCCGCGACCGAGGTTCGAACTGGCGACGGAGCGCGTAGCAACCGACGCCTTAGTCCGCTTGGCCACTCCGCCCCCTATTTTAAATTAGAATCTATCATATTAACTATATTTATATTGTTATTTATTTTTAGTGCATATAATTAATATCCACAGGTTTTAATTCTAAACGAAATCGAAAAACTGTTTTTATAACACAACTCAATATAGACAAGTAAAAACAAAATCACCTATACTAAAACATCTATGAAGGAATAATTGTTTAGTTTTAAATAAAGATTAGACATTTTGAAAATAAGATATTAAAAAATATACGTCACAATATATATTTCTGTAGTTATAATTTTTTTTTTTTTTTTTTTTTTGGTTTATTAGTTTTTATTCTATCTGTTACAAAAAAGATAACAATAAGAACAATTAATGGTAAATATAGGTTATAATAAAAATAAAAATAAAAATAAAAGGCAGATTAAACAGACTGTAGAGGTTCTCCCAGCGAAGATACTACGACATGAGTAGAAGTTATAAATTAAAATTATAAGCTTATCTATACAATATTAAAATATGGTTCAGTTTGAACGTGATAATTCTATCTATTATTTTTGGCTGTACAATTTTTATGTAAATTATGTAAAAAAATTTAAACATTTATCAACCCAGTGTGAAACCAGTACGTATAAATAATAATTTATAATAAACAATTAATAACAATAAATAGCTTAAGATTATTATTACCTCATGAAATAAAAAAATTTCTTGTCGATTTCACATAAGCGAATATAATAATATTATATATTTTAAAGTATTATTTCTGTATAATATTTATTGTCTTATATATTAATCATCATAGATACCGAAAGATTCAAACCTGCTTAATATTATGTATCAAGCTAATATTGCCACTCGATTTTATTAAATAAATAATTGAACCATTATTTGATGGAAAAAATATATAAACAAAAAGCCCAAACACATACAATTTATTAGATTAAGATATATTTTATGCTTGCCCAAAAAATTATGATAGAATATCAAATTGATACTGTGATTTGTAAAAATAATAACATTATTTTTATCCCTTTCGATTTAATACTATTAATTATTGATGAGAAACCAATCATACATGCATATTAGAATACTTATATGGAAAATTCCCAGTAACAAACTCTTCGATCGCTTTATATTATAACTACGAAATTCCAATCACGTGTGGAAACTTTCAAATAAACTGCAACATTCCGGTTTTTCTTTAATTTACACTTTTAGAGAGTTATTTTGAACTCCTTGGCCGCTGACTTCAACTACCAGCCCGATGACACTGTAATATCGGTGATTATATAACCCCTACATTTTTATGGGTGATATGATATAATCAATAAAATTGGTTACTTTCCATATCCCGTGATTCATGTTATTCGTGTTACTCATATTAAAACATTTCATTTAGAATTCATGAATATAATATATAACTATTTTATATCTACGTTTTTTTTTTGTTCAACCAAAATAAAGAGCCATTGGCATAACACAATTTACAATCATAACATGAATCACGGGATCGGTAAAGTAACCAATGTGAGGTACTAAGGTGTGCACATAAATCTATTTAGAAGGGTTTTTCTGCAATCTATTAAAAAATTGCAATTTTATGTCATACATTTCAAATAAATTGCTGTTAAAAAAATCGCATCTGCAAGTTGCAGCTTTAAAACATTCGAATACGACCGACGAGGAGGCTCAGAAAATAAATTAATAAAGCACAAAGATACGTGATGGAGTTAAATATTGATGAAATAATACATTGAATGTTATAAATGCACCGATTACATAATATATTATTATTACAAACATTTATCGTTTTATGTACAATACAATAATAATAATGGGGAGACGAGGTGGCCGAGCGGTCAACGCGTCGGCTACAGCGCTGCCGGTTCGGGTTCGATCCTCGACCACTGGGCGGCATTTTTCTCCGGGCAAGTCACGGTGTCCGGAGAACAAGTGCCGCCATCCCCCACTCCGGGGCATGGCAGAAACAACCTACGGGAGCCCCAATAGAAATTCTGCCAAACATTCACGTGTTCCTAACCGACCGTATCAACTGTCCCAACCCTACTGTACCAACCTTACCAACCTACAGGCTAATGACCTCAGTTGTCGAAGCCTTAAAATAATAAAAAAAAAAAAAAAAAATAATAATAATAATGATACAATAAATAAAATCGTGAAGAATATCGAATAACAATAATATAATTTAAAGAATTTTCGTCATTTCAATTTTCATTGTTTTTTTTTTTTTTTGCACACAAGTGAAAAATTTTCTGGAAACGGGTGACTGTAGTACCTATATAATATTTATTATACTACCAGTCAGGAGGGTAGCTTTAAAAATAGTTTCCACGCCACTGCTGCAAAACAATAATAATACCTACTATGCACGACGACAGATAACTGCTATACCTATATTGTGTGAGAATATTGTGCAAAGTAAAACCATGAAAACAATATTGAATTCTTCACGGCGGTGATCGGATGCGTATATTATAATAATATATTACATAGTATAATTATGTAATGGGGTATTGTTTTTTTGAGAACAAATATCGTAATTGAAAACAAGCTATTATAATATTATTTTAATTAAAATCACACGGAGAACGTGCTGGCGGTGCCGTACGGAACTTATAAGCACAATGGGTTCTCTATATCTCCGTAGCATGGCGTCAACTTGGTCTTATCGAATCCTTCTTTTGGGACCCACATGTAACAAGCGAAGTCACAAGCGCATTCCATCGTCTCGTCCGTGCAGCCCTTATTGCATTCACCTTCGCTGAAGTACTGTTTGAAGCCATTATGCTCTGGACACAGGAAACATGTGAAATTGTACTCATTGTCCCATCTGGTATAGCATGGTCTTTTATTTTCAGCGTGACACTCAGACTTCAGACATTCATCGCACGTCTTGTAAAGCCGGCCGACATCACCAGATTCGATGGGCGAGTACAAGTATATAAGAAATTGAACAGGAAGAAGAAAGCGATCACGGACAAGGCGGCGTTCGACAGAAACATATTGTTCTTGTTATTATACTAAAATATACATGCAGTACGATATCTGTTATTTCGAAATCTGCTAATGATCGCTTACAGCGGTGACTCAAAGTTGATTCAGTGAATGAGTGTATATATATATGTGTGTGTGTGTGTGTTTGTGTTTTATATTACTGCCTGGACAAGTATAATATATTATAGGGGTAGGGTGCACGATAAACGATATTCTAGTGATAGTTATAATTTGTGCTGATTAACTGACATTTCGATCGGTATGCATATCGTTTTTATATCCAAACGCCTGCCGGTTCGAAATGTGGTAGGGTTATGCGATGGGTTTTCGAATGATCATACAAATATTTAATATTTAACTTTCATCGTATAGTGTGCGTCAAAAGTCCCGTATCGCTCTAATATCATCTCAGTGTCAAATCCACTCTATATAGCTTACAGTTGTGATTTTTTCAACAGCAATATATTCGAAATGTATGAATTGCAATATTCTTATAGATTATCGACGATAGAGCCACTCCTCTAAATATATTTATGTGCCCACCTGATAAACTAATACTTGACCCGATACTCAAGACTCTTAAGAAATAATGGATCTTATTTAAATTTTTAAAAGGGCCTAACCTACAATCCTAATAATTAATATGTACCTACTTATGTCTCATCTACATAGTGAAATCACTAATTTTATGAACTGGATATCCAGATTGTCAAATTCGTCCAGATGGTGAACTTTGACGAAAATACTGTATAATATATCATAATAAACCTTCTCACAAAAACCGGCCATTCTATACATTTCTATACTGTTTTATGATCAACTGCAACATAACAAGTCAATAAATTATATTATATTTTAATTTATTTTTAAATACAATGTATTTACTTGTTATAAACCTATACTTGTTATTAAATGTATGCTTAATGTGTATTTTTTATAAATAAAAAAATAAATTTTATAATATATATTGTTTTGCTTTACTATTTAATTTTGTACGAAGATTTATTATGACATCAACTATCACATAGCATGTTATTTTCAAAACATGCACACCTACACAAATATTATGTTTTGTGAATCTGTACGTCCTCTATAACTAACTTTCAGTACTCCAAATAGGTAAAACACATTGAATAATTAATAATTTTAAAATTGTCTGATATATTCTTTTGTTTCCCTGAAAAAATAACTTTTAATTAGATCTGTACAATTATAGGAGCTCGGGTAAGTTGACATGTTAGGTAAGATGACTAATTGATGATATCAAAAAAACTATTCAGCTGATAATCAATAGTTGGATAAAACTAACATTATACATTTTGAAACATTTAATGTCTCAAATTTAAAATTATTTGGATCAGTGATAATAAAAAGAAATTAATGTTAGCCAATGTAATGTTATTAACTGTTCTCATAACCAGATAATAATTAACCTAAATCTGAAGGTAAACTCAAATATTTTAACTCATAAATTGAATGACACTTATTCTTAGTTGTCATTTAATGTTCTTTATTTGAGCTACCTTTGTTTATTTATAAGTTATTAATCAAAACACAAAACTCGTGTAGTACGGGCAAGTTGGACAAATTTAATTACGTTAACTTAACCTAATATTTTTTTTTATAAAGTATCCTAAGTAAGATTTGTCATTAAAAGGTATTTAAAAGTATTTAAACTTAATAGGTACAATATTTACATTAATGATGTGTAATTAAATATGTTGTATATATTATGTTTATTGTTATTTATGTCGAAATACCCATATACATATAAACAGAGTTTGAAATTTTAACGGTTACGGTTTCGGTTTTTGAAAACGGTTTTGTACATGTTATGGTTTTGGTTTAGGTTCTAAGATTGGTTTTTGAAAATGTTTGGTTTTTGTTTTTGAATTTTTTTTTCCTTTACCTAATAACTGCAGACCCGATTTTTATTATCTATTTAATAATAAGGGCTGAGCGGCGCCTAAAGCAATAAAATATATCTGATTTGTATAATTAATGTAGGTACATAGGTACAATATAGCAAATTTATGTTCAGTAGAACTAATTTTGCTTTGTTAACTTTAATATGTTATACCTACTTTTGCATACAACTTATGGTTGAGATCATTATTCGATTATATTAATATTTAATTGTAATTTACAATAGCATCACACTATATTACAAAATAATAAATCTCTTGTTATGTGATTAATGCTTATGATATTTGAACAAAATATTAATTTAAATTTATACTAAAAAAAGAGTATTGGACTATTGAAAATATTGTTATTTAAAAAGGTTTACTGTTAATATTAAAAAAATACACTTTATAGGATTTGGTACACACATGTGTAGTGCAGGGGATTCTGAGGAGAATGTTGTTAATGAAATAAACAATTGATGACTGCGGAACGGACGCGGATCAGTCAAATAATTGTAATAACATTAATAAATAATAATATACACAGTACGTGTTTGACCACCAACCCAAGCGCACGTGTGCTCCGTATTTCTTAGCTCCCGATAGCAATACCTGCATATACACGCACACAACTATCAACAGCAAAAAAGGAAGTAATCTTATCTTACTCGTAATAGTTACGCCTAATTATATCAGTCGTCGGTACACCGAGGCTAATTACATTAATACAAACTCCAAGGATATTAATCTAACATAAATAACCAAGATTCATCACAACTTACATCACTACCAAAAACAAACAATTCAAAAACCTTTGAAACAACAGCCAATACAATGTTTCCCAAAAAAGAACAAGCTATTGTACTTAACACTATAAACGAAATACAGAAAATAGAATACGTTAAAGCATTTGGCAAAATAACACCACCTAAAAACATCACTTCAGCGTCCCGTATACGAAACAACAGATTTTGTATATATTTCAGAGCCTAAAATATTATTGAAGAACTAATACAAAACTATTCGGTCATATCAGTAAACGAAAATCAAATTCCATTTCGACACTTAGTAAACCCATCTTCTATATATATAAAAGTAAGTGGCGGTTTCTATTATCTTTATGATCTCGAAAACTACCCGACTGATTTACTTGAAATTCAACATAGATATTCAGCTACATCTGAGGAAGGTCAGAACCGACATGAAAACCCAACTCGATGTCTTTCTCGGTCACCAGGTCGAGACGACTTCATGTATATATTTTAATGTATATTTTATAATTACTGTGTTTCTATGGAAACTGTTTGTTTATAATCCACTACGAGCAAAATAAAAAATACAAAAATGAAAAGAAGGCATGATAAGAACGATATCGAAGAACAAAAAAATAAGATTAATATAGGAAAAGTTAATGAATAATTATTGCAGAATAAGAGAAGAGTGTCAAAAACAAAATTTTTTGTTGTTTTGATTTAGTTTATGGTGTTCTTTGGTATGATGGATTATTTAAATGGGTATATGAGGTATACCATCAGAAAAGGCTTGAATTAAGTTTTCCAATAGTGTACCTATTATATTATTTGTAAAAATTATATAATAATCTGTATCATTTTAATGCTTGAGGATATACGATGTTCTTTGTTTTTCCATTCGGACAATAAATGTAGAGATTTTTCGGGTTACCACCTCTTGAACATGCTACATATAATTGACCATGAGAGAAGCACATAGGATCAAGTATAAGTCCTGTACATTTTAATAAATATAATACACACAAACCAACAATAGAAGAAAAAACAGAGAAAATTCTAATCTGTGAAAAAGTAAACGACACCCAAGACAACAGTACCAACCTCAACAGCACCCAAGAGATAATTCCAACCCATGAAAAAGCAAACGTTATCCAGGACAGCACCAACCTAATAATACCACCCTGGCCTCATAACGTAATATACTAATATGTACCACCAAATGAACCAATCAAAATGCCTTCACCATCGCCAAGTAACTCTTCATCTCCATCAGTCACGCCACATCATACCGAACAACAGACTAATGAGAATCCCGGACAGCTCAAAATCATAAAAGAAAACTATTAGATTCAAACAAAACAAAAGGTAAAAAAAGGTAAATTGACTCATCCATAAAACTTAAAAAAAAGCTAAAAAAATATTCTCACAAAACTGCCAAAGGTGTGTTTTTAAATAATACAGAAATTTTATTATCAAACATAAACATAATGGAGAACTTCACTAATAAATCCATCAATATCCATTCTCTGTTTGAGGGAGTCAGTGTAGACATCCTCAGACTTCAAAAAATTACCGAACAAGTCAAACCATTGATAAACGATCGATATATAAAATTCAAGCTCACCAAACTATTAAACTTTTTATTCCAATCCCCACTTCCACTACAGTCAACCAATCACAAAGCAACTCCTCCTCAATAAACTCACACAAAACACCATAATGAACAATCAAGATATAAACATAATTCAATGGAACCTTCACGGGTTCTTTAAAAAAGCAATGAACTTGAACTTATTATCCGGGAATATATTCCTAACATTTTTTGTTTACAAGAGACAAATTTCACAGAAAAGGACATTTAAGGTTATAAGTGTTACTACAAAAACCGCACTGACTATATCCGGGCATCAGACGGAGTTGATGCAAAGAAATCCCTCTTACAACAAATTTTCAAGCAGTTGCCGCAACCTTTTTAAACCATAACACAATAACCACATTATGAAATATCCATATTCCAAATCAGACAGATTTACTTATTGAAGACATTGACAATATAATCAAACAACTGCCATCGCCATTTATTATAACCGGTGACT
>WHPZ01590727.1:8131-19445 GCA_016617965.1 Macrosiphum rosae
TAACTTTACAAAATTGCAGCATGCACACGAAAATAACCATATTTTTTTTACAACATTATATATGTTTTTGGTCTGAGATATTTTTTTTTTAAATTATATCCTTGATTAAAGATAATTTGACTGGAGATATTTTTATCGTTATCAGTTCGTTCTTATTGGATACTGAAATTTAATATTATTTAATACTAATTCTTGTAGAGTAAAAGTTGTGTTATGACTAAGTGACTATGCGTGTCAACTGGTATAAGACTAGTGATAACCAAAATTGTTTTTAATAGATCGAGGCCATATAGATGACAATTAAAAGAGTACACAAATTAAGCAGTGAACATGATTTTATTTACTTATTATAGTTATAGAAACTACATGATTATAAAATTATTTAAATTTAATATTTTCAGTTTAAAATGTTTTATTTGTTCATTAGGTATCTAAATAGTAGTTATTTTAATACACTGTCGTATGTTACAGAGATATTTAATTTGACGCCAAAGGTTTCTTTTTTTATAACACAGTTTTTTTTTTTTTAAATATGAGCGGAACGCTAATAAAATAAAGAGGAGCTGAGTTTATACATCACGTGTGTATCGTATTTATGGGCAAGTACATACCTATATTATGTTTATTAATTAAAAGATTGTCACAACATGTTTATTATAATTTTCTTGTGATGGGTATAAGGAGTAATATGTGATGGCATTTTTAATCTGCCCATAGGCGGCATGCGTTAACACGGCACTGCGTTTATCGGTCAGACTTCTCCTTGGAAAAGCCCCGTAAAAGATTAATATGTAAAATGAAAACTTCCATAATGAAAGGTTGAGGTATGCCTTGTTCATATCCTGTTTGTATCTATAGGTTGTGGAAAATTAACTTTAGCACGGTATAATTTTTTACAGTATGATCCAATATGTATAATATTATTCTGGGTCGGTAAATACATAAGGTTAATATTTTAATATCGAAAACATGTTTAATTCAAATAATTCAAATAAGAATGTATTAGTCTTTATTAAATGTATATCTCTACAATAATTCAGGAGCCCCCCCCCCAAAAAAGCAAGTAATTCAAGGATGGTTATCATAGAAAGTTTTAAATTAAGGTTTCCATTGCAGCGTCTGGACGCGGCGTTTAGCGTTAACGCCGTTAACTACAGGTCATGGACATGGTCTGCGTCTAGATAAATAAATTGATTTATTTGAAATATCAGTTGCTCTCAAACAAGGTATACTATTTATAGTCACAGTTTACTATATGTGCATTTAGTTATTGATTTATAATGTTTATTTATACCAAAGTACTTGTAGGTTAATGACATAAACTAACTTACTACCTATAGTATTAGGTTTATTAACAAAATTAGTATATAATGTTGTTTTAATTTTTTTAAATTCTCAGTGGTATGATGAATGTATTGATCTATTACAATGATGTGTGCTTTTTAATTTGTATGTGTCTGAATACCGTTTCCTAATGAAAAAATTCTTTGAATGAATGTTTCTGGTAGTAAATTGGATCTTGTTGACACTTTTGGAAGGTAAAAATTTAAATTTCTCAGTAATTTTTAAAATTTTCCGGGGTGGAGGGGGGTGGGTATATAAACAATAGTAAGACACATATCATGAAATATATTTACTAATATTGGCCAAAGGAATCAATTCATTAATCGCACAGAATCGTTATTTGTTTTAATGATTTATAATTGAATTCAAATTTAACACATACCTACATATAGTAAATTACTCAATAATAACTAATAAGGAATACTCGGCACTTAAACTGCACACAGTAGAGTGGTTACCTACTTTCCCCCTTGTTCATTTTATTATCGTATATTTTCTAATACATTTGAAAATTTAAACCAGTAGGTAATCTCCAATTACAGAATATCAAAAATAATATTATACTAACTTTATACAATAATAACAATTAAACTGATACTATAACTAGGTACTAGATGTTTTCCAACAAGTCGTCTTTAAATTACTTATACAAATAATGGGAAATCAAACACTAATAAATCTAAAATGTCGCAGGGCTCGTGAGTTTATGCTTTCCATATCGATCTCGCTAGATTTTTGTGTAATACTTTAGGGTGGTCGGCAATTGGCATTATCATGTTATACCTTTGTGTGGAAGAGCTACACCATTACCCGTTATACCGTTATGGCGTTATCTAAAGCAACGGTCGACGGCGTGGATTGTTTTAGTCATGGACATATTATAGTTTTACTAGTATTATAATTTATATGACTATGGTTAAAGTTACTTTAACATGGTCAGTACCTACCTTTCTTTGGTTGTTATCCAAAGTTTGGCAATGCAATCGAGTTGTATAGGTATGTATGTAATTTAAGATACTATCTTGTAAATCAGATTCAGCCAATTTTTCTAAAATATTTGTAGAATTTCAGTTATTATTGGATAAATCTAGCAAGGTGTTAATATTATTACTATTATAATTTTTTTTTTTTTTTTTATTGGTAATAAAGGGTTCAACAGCTAAGTCATTGGCCTGTAGTTGTGGTTAGGTACATTATTATTAATGAATATTGGATATACAGTTAGATTATAAATTAAGATTCCATAATTATGAGATAAGTGGTTTTTACAGAATTATATATTTACATTATACATTTGTATTTGCTAGTTATGAAGTTTTATCTTAATATTAAATTTTTGTGTCGATGCCGATGGATTTGAAGAAGCTATGGATCAAGGGCGTGTTGTGTTCTCCTAGTACTTCCTCCATCGATGAAGGTTGGTTGAGGATGTTCCTTGCGTTGGAATATAGAGAGCAGTCTAAGACTATGTGTTTGATTGAGAGCGATTCGTTGCATTGGCTACAGATGGGCTGTTCTTCGTGTTTTATGATATGTATGTGGGTGAGGTTGGTATGACCGATTCTTGTTCTGGTATTGATAATTTTGGAATGTCTAGAAGCATTGGGCTAAGTATACCATTTAGTGATTTTCTTTTTAATCGATTTTAGCTTATTTGTGATTGATATTTCATCCCCGGATGTTTGCCACATATTGGCAGTGTGTATATTTATACATCTTTTTAAGTATTGGTATGGAAGAGTAGTAGAGGTCAATTGCCTCGTTTTTAGGCATATCAAATTTTTCATTTTTAGGGATGCCCGTATATGAGGGAACCCCCATGAATTCGATTGCTTTATGAATCGATGAGATGATGTTGTGGATTTGGTAAATTATCTCGTTAGAGGAGTTCGGTGCTTCGATGGTTTAAAGGGCGCTTAGGGAGTCGCTGATTATTAAAATATTATTTGAGATTGTTGAATTTCCGAATAATAAAGCTTCTTTAATACCTTGGGTTTCCGCTGTGAATATGCTGGCTTCAGGGAGGAGTTTGAATAGTTTTGAAGCGAGGCTTGTGGAGTAAGTAAATCCTACTCCGACACTGGTTTTAGAGGCATCAGTGTATATATGATTAAAATCCTGAAATTCGGTGTGTAAGATGTCATTGAAATTCACTGTGATAATTGTGTGAGGAGTGCTGTTCTTTTTGAAATGGAGAAGCTGAGTGTTTATTTTAGGTCCATTGCCAGAAAGGAGTTGTCGTAAAAGGAATGAAGGTGTCGGTGTTGATAAGGCAGTTTGAATTATTACATGGTTGATGTATGTGTCCGTGATTTTTTCTTGTTTCTTTGATGTTCTGGGACTAGGAGAGGAGGTGAATATTTGTGATGCCATGTGGTATTCAAGGTTATTTTTAATATTTTAAAATTTCTTTGTTTCTTCGAATCTGGAGAGGTGGCTCGCCTGCAATGCAAAGATTATTAATATTATTAAGTAGGTACCTAACTGAGCAAGGTTTTATTTATTCTTATGTAAGATGAGACCAGAGTATCAATTTATTATTATTGTGATCCAACCGAATGAAGGTTACGTACTCATACCAAAATGCTGTACTCTAATTCGATTAGATAAGTAATAATAATATGATTATGTGAAATCTAAATTTACGTTTATCCAAAAAAAAGTTATTGCTTTTGAGTTTATTAGATATCTACAGGAAAAAAATGTAAATCGTTGATAAATCATTTTTAAGTGTATCAACAATTATGTGTTAAATAATAAATTAAATAAAATAAGTTTGATAACATAATTGATTCAAAAATTTATTTTTTCATGCTTGATCCACCATTTTAGATTCTGGGAGAGCGAAAGAATGTAGTATTGATTTTACAATGATGTATATTTTTTTTCTGTCCGTTATCAACATTTTGGGTAGTAAAAATGTTCCGATTTTTGAGATCAGTAATTTTTTGATAGAAAAGTGAATCTAGTTGGTACTTTTGAGAGGTCAAAATTTAAAACTAGTTTCAAATATAGTACTAACTAGTACATTTTTGGCTTAAATGATTATTTTAATGACTAACCAATCAATAATAATCCGTTTTCAAAATTAAAATCCGTCAAACCAAATTCCTCCAGATTTGTCTAGCTTTTTAGTCTAAAAGTCACTTTTTTTCATTGACTGGATCCCCTTAAGAGGACTTTACACGGCCATTTGTTGTCTCCGTCTTGCAAGTACGTCTACAAGTGCGTCTGATCGAATGATCGTCTTACGTAAAATGGATCACTCCGTATACCTACAAGTCCTTTACGGGCTTCCGTTTTTCCTTAATTTTTATGTTGTTTTTCCCAGCGCTTTTTAAAACTATTGGGAATTTTAAATGTTGACCTTCTAAATGCACCAACTAGATTTACTTTCTCATTGAACAAAATACTGTTGAAGAAAATTGAAGCAGTTTTACTGCCCCAAACGGTGGTGAAAGACCCCAAAAAAAAAATAATAAAACACAATCAATATATTCAGAGCTAAGCTTAGAATTTAAAAAGTATAACGGTAACCGGTCTGTTTGAAATAAATCCTCTAAATGGAGCAATTAAAATACACCGGGAGTAGGATTCATAATAATAATATTATCATTGTTGTTATTATTATTTTATTCCCGTCATGTGCACAGTGTTATAATATCAACGACGACGAAGCAGTTGGATACATTAATATTTTCTCACTGTGGTGAGTACCTATTATCGGTTTTCTTTACGGTCCCGACTTTTGACTCTAGACGACGACTGTAGAATATAGTTATTATTTTACAAACATATCACTATCTTTATTAATATTAGTATATTGCAATATTGTATATTATTATTATGTGCGGGGTTTGCCTTCTATTTCATTGTCCTAGTGTGTTTAACTAGGGAATATTTTTCCGTTCTATCGATTGCTCTTTGGTCATGATACCCTTTATTCGAAATCTTCTATTTGAGTGGTAGTTACTTGTTATCCCGGAAACCGTTTACCTCTCGATGCTATGACTATACCGGGCGCTTTATTTATCGTTGTCTTGACTATACCTACCATTTGACTCAATTACCATTTTTGTCTTTTCGTACATACCTATAATTTACAGTAGCCGGTAATATCACAGGTTTTTAGGCTAAGTTAGGTTAGGTTAGGTTATATTATGTAATAATTGTATATTAGTATCACAATAAAATGACGTTATATTTTCGGCTAACAATGATAATATCGGCGAATCAAAGATTATCACCATACAGGAAATAGTTTTGAAATAATTGATGTAAACGTTTTTAATCTTTTAAAATTTTAAGATTTTTTTTGTTTTAGAATCTGAAAGTTAAATTAAACTTTATATTATGCAACACAAAAGACAGAGAATATTTTTGTTTTAATTAGATTTTAACCAAAGAGCAATTAAGTTTAAGTATATAATAATAAGTTACTTATGTGCATTTACATTACAATTTACAACCAAGATAAATTAATAATAAATAAAATAATGATTATCATTCTGTTTACAGTTCTAGACGCATATGCAAGTATTAAATAGACACAATGTCACTTGACTTAACAAAGCGAAATTTTTCTAAAGCCATCAACTGGTCATTAGGAGACCTCACTAAAAATATTGTTTTTGATCGTAATACTATGTATAAGCCGAGAAGAGCTATGCATGGTGCTAAAAGATGTGGCTTACGAGCAGCTACTGGACACTGATACCACCTGTGCATTAGGGAGTCATGAAAAATGAGAGTCGTGTAGAATGACACAAGACTCAACAAAAAACAGGTATTTCCATATCAAAGGAAAAATATATTGAACTATTATTTTACAAAATTTATTAAAGCTTGTATTATGTATTTACCATTTTATTAATGCTTTTACCATAATATTTTCTGATTGTGTGTGAGGATTTTACGAAAACAAGTTTATATTTTATTTTATTTTAAAAGCAATAGCTCACATATAACATATATATTTAGAATTTTTTTAAACATTAATTGTTTTGTATTTTTTTTCTTAAAACATCTTAACTTCTTAATAATTTGATATAAAGCCCTGAAAATTTAATAGAACTTGTTACAGCACATTCATATAAAAGCACTGAAATATCTCAAAAGTTGTTGGTCTTCTTATTTTTCAAAAGCATTTAAGGTTTTAATTTAGACAAAACTGAATAGTTTCACGTAACATATCGATATTTTTTTTAATCAAATCCTTTTTAAATGTTGATTTTAATTCCAGTTAAATTATTCTAATGCCAACAGATTTACCCATTTCTACCTATGAACTATTAAAGGTTATTAAAGGAATTATTAAGGTTAACGTAGAAATAATAGATTCCTTCAAAAATTGATTTTTAAACGATAGGTAATGAAAGAAAAGTTGACCAATGGCTTTTGAAATTTTTAAATGTCATTCGTTATGTAAGAATCAAATTAGATAAAATAATAAGATAATAATAATAATAATAAGATGTTTTCAAAGTTTTATATACTATTGAGAGGTTAAATTTTTTGTAAAGATGTTTTTGTGTTAGACTTGTGTAAGACAGTTGATGGTAATATTTATCATAATTCATAACTACCTATTGATGATAATTGTCAATTAGTAAATATGTATATAATTAAGGAGATGTATAAAACTGTATAGTTAATTAATAAATGGTACTAGCATCTGAAGCGAGATGAATTTCCATCGTTTAGTAGATTGATGGGGTGTACAGTTGTACACATTTTCGGAATGTGATTAAAATTGTTATCAAATTATATATTATGAATCAAATTTTGGTATGGATTTTGAATATTATGTTTTCAGACTGAGGATGCCAGCGTAACCTATCTAAATATAATGATTATGTTATATGTATTATAATAAAATAACGTCTAAAATTCAATTTTTTCGATAACTATTTACTATCATCTTAAATATTATTATACCAAAATATGATGCCTTCTTGTTTCTCCGTTTACTCGAGTGCCAATTGCTTTTAGGCCCAATTGGTTAATCAACATGCCAAAAATATTATGTCTATAATATCATCGCTGCAACAGTGACAAAATTTCATTCTGCAGCCCGTCGGCGGAGAAAGACCGCAAAAGGCAACAAATTTATTTTTACGCAATTTCAACAGATGACGGGTTCAACGTTTAGTCCCGAGTTTTACTATAATAATATAAATGTATACCTATCTATTATATCACGATGCCACGTGCCGACGCCATATTATATAGTCAACATGTTGGGCTCCTTAATATGCAGTAATTTTTGTTAAAAACCAAGTTCGGTTGTATAATAACGTTTCGAGATAATAAAATACATTTAAAAACAGTTTACGGGCTTTTTAACAAAGACACGTTGGACTTGTTTTCCAAGTTTCTCTGCCTGTCCTATTATAATAATCGTCGTTTTCACAACTTTGTTTATCATGTCCTGTCAACGTCCCGAACAATTCGTGCCATATTTTATTCGCGTTAAAATGTATATCACTTGTTTTTTTTGTAACTCAAAAATAAATAACTGTAAGGTCTTGAAATTGTAATTTTTCACTAAATATTAACATTTACTAGACTTTGAATATATTATTTTAAATTTTAAATTTTTTTGGTTTTTTTTTTCAATCAATGAATGATACAATTTTAAAGACTGGAAGGAGATAGCAGAAAATAGAGAAGAATGGAAGAGGATAATTACATGATGTATGGCAAGTGGGCTTTAACATCCTAAGAAAAGAAAAGAGTTTCTTAATTTAGGTAAAAATGTTTGAAAATGAAAAACAGGTTCCTAATGAGTTTTTCGTAAGTTTTTTTCACCAATTAAGAAATATCGAAAATATAATATACTGTCACAATAATTTTTATAAGCGTATAAACTTTTAAAGTTCAATTTTTTGCAAAATGTTTTTAATTAATTTGTTGTATACAATTCATAATATTTTTATTATGCATAGGTACCTATAAGATTTGAAAATTTAATAAAAGGTTCCATAATATTCTAATTTTTTCATATAAGAATGATAATTTTAAAAAGTAGAGCAAAATAAAATTCCACAAATATTTTTTATGACCGTCTGAAGTTTAAATTTAGACTAAATATGATATTTACGCGTAGCACAATGATTAATCTATCGATGATCTACTTTCTCCCTTTTATCTGTTTACTTTACAGAAAATGAATTAATTATACTTTTCATTTTATTATTAATTATTAATATTGAAAAGATGTTTTAAAATGTAATTTGTGAGGATTTATGAATGAGAATAGTTTTTTAGGTATCGTCTAAAATGCAATTGATATTTAATAAAATTGGTATGTTTTGGTGTCAGTACTGAGATAGTTGGGTGGTAAAATTGTTAGTGTAAAACGTATTAAAACTTATGACTTATAATGATTTATGATATATCTACTACGATAAATTACGTCAAACGTAAAATAACGTTAATCGCCGGTTAATGTTAATTGAAACGCGGTGTAAGGATATTTTTATTTTTGAATTTTAAGCAATATATAATTATTATTTTTAGGTACCTACACCAGGAATTTCATAAATTCGTAATTTTATTATATTATAACTTATTTATTTTTACAAGTTGTACTTATGTGAGATTTACTGTTACACAGTAAGTACACAACTACACATCAGCCCCGTGGCAGGTTCAACTTATCATGGCGACCATGGTCACAACTATTCGCCGATCAGCTAGAGAACGGCCAGTTTTCGTGCATTTAGCATGATGATGATGATTTACCTGGGGCTGACTCGTGGTTCGGTTTTAGACAAACAGATTTCGATTAATCTCGTTATTATTATTATTATTTTGAACATTATAAATTCCATAATATGCTGTTATTGACGTGATCCACTAAAGAATCATGATAATTCCCACTTTTGTTGTAGGCAAATATAACATTGATGACTGCGCGTTGCGTACAGCGTTATAATATTCTGATGCATAACGTCATTTACCGTATCATATTATATTATATTCCATAATACCACAATCAATAATCTTAGTATTTTTGGCCTAAAATGAATACATTTTTACATTTTACAGATTACAAAAGTTATCCCATCTGTATATGTATAATGTATGCATACATAATGTATATAATATGCACACATATATATAGGGCATGTATATATGATGTATGAGATTGAAATCAGCTTTTGAATTTTGACCAATGCTGTCCAACATAATAGTCACGAACCTACGACCATATCAAGGTTTTCTTTAAACACTATATTCTTCATTGGATCATTTATTCAGAAGCGCTTCGTCCCCTGTTCCTCCACTCGATAATCACAAACATAAATCAGTGCAGTAAAATTCCGACATTTCGTCAAAAAATCAATCATGGATCGTGTGTGTTTTTTTAGACAAATCAATATTAATTACAACAAATAAAATGTGTATTTTTTTATAAATATTGACATTTTACATAGGTTATAATAAGAATTATTTCATAATATTTGAACTATTATTTTTAGTATTTTTTACTGATATATATTGGAAAATAAGCACAATTATAATTTTTAGTTACTATGAAAACTACAATTTTATAAATAATTTATTATGTGTCGGGCATATAACATATAACACTGTTGGCCATTTAGCCATATATATCTCATTACTTATACGCATAGGTGTAATAAATAAATCTGTGTTTGGTCCATAACTTATGATTATAGCAAAACATTTTTAAAAAACGTTCTCAATCCTACATACATATTTTCTAATCATTTTTGGATGATCCTTGCATAGTGCATTTGAAAATAAATTAATGTTCGAATGTATTATATGTAAATCCTAAGTGTTCATAGAATTAAAGCGCAATATATCCATAGTGTTTTCAATTTATCGAATCACTGATTACTAATAATACTTATGTGCCTAAACTCCCGAGTCTGATAAAATATTTAAAATAACACTCTATCGAAGTATTTATGGCTTTCATAACTTTTTTTTATGATGTTGGTGAATTCTAAAAGCTTATACTATGGACTATGGTACGTACTTATTTTATAGCGAAACCCTATTATAGCGACTTGGTTTGAATTGGCTTTCATCAATTTTCTATTTATTGTACCTAATTAATTTAGCTTAAAATATTTCCTACATTTCAAAACAATTTATAGGTAATTTGTCCATGTGTTTGTATATCGACTGTATATCGTTTTTTTTTATCATACAATTGCCTTTAACAGACATTAAGCAAGTATTTTTAATTTTCTAAAGAAAGAAAGAAAGAAAACATAAAATATATAGCATTAAAATATTATGTTCTTTAAACATCTTGTAACTATAGAGTAAAAAGTAGCGTATCTAGGATTTTTTCAAGGGGGGGGGATATAAAAATTTTAATAGACATGTTGTAATGTGTAAAAGTAATAATAATAATTAGTATCATGATCTCGTATAGTTTAATTTCTAAAATCAAAAATAATACAAATTCTAAAAACAACAACCGATTGGAACTTTTATTAATTATCATTGATCACGGACTTCAGTTAACTTACAACAGTCGTGTATGATTCAACTATTCTGGGTATTGTGTTAATATTTAAGTTGACTACCTTATTCTACCTAAATTAAAATGTATTTTTTTCATGACGCGTGTTTACATTAATCTTTTAATTTGGTCAAAATATGACTTAAAAAAAAAAATAAATGGGTTGTGTGGCTAAAAATATAAAATTACCGAAAACTGCTCAAGAATCGAAAATAATTTCTGGTATGTTTAATAAACAGATAAAACTTGAGGTGATAACTAAGCAATAAAAAAAATATATTTTAATTTAAGATAATATTAATTTGTAAATATATCGTATACCTATATAATAGTAATAGAGTATGGACTATAAGTAAATGAATCAGGTAAAATTGATTTATAGATAATGCAGTTGATATATTTTCAAAAATAAAAAAAAGAAGATATCCTAATAAACTACTAATATTTTCGTTTATCAATATA